>CABHPR010151888.1:0-21717 GCA_902168415.1 Peromyscus melanophrys | reverse complement strand
TCTCTCTCTCTCTCTCTCTCTCTCTCTCTCTCTCTCTCTCACGGATCAAGCTGCTTTTGTCTGAACCACTCAATTATAAGGAAAACTACTTCTGGAATTCTACCCAGATTCTTGATATTCTGCGTGATGGCCCCTGCCACTCTGGTCAAAAGACAGGAGGCTTCTTTGAGAGTACCAGCTTTCCATTATTTAAATAAGTAGTTGTTCAGCCAACCATTTTTCACTCAAAATGCAACAAAAGCTAAAATTGCATGTTGAATTGTATCCAGATGCCGTCTTCTTTTGGGTCTGGCCAGCTGATGCTGTTGTTCATTTCCTGGTGTGTCAGAAACACATTTGTACCTCATGAGTCTAACTGGCAATCTGCAATGAAGTCTACAACGCAAGTATCGGTGAAATTGCTTCCCAGATCCAGCAGACAGGGCGTGTTAAGAGTTAATCATTGTGTGTGCATCCCTGCATACAACCACACACACAGTTTGCCCAAACCGGGTGCCTTATTCCTCAGAGACTTGGGACATGAGCCTTCCACTCTTCTCTTCAGTATAAACAAGGGCTGTTTTGATGGCTACATTTCCCACCCATAATAATTTTTAAAAATCACCTTTATCATCTTGATAGGAATATCAATTCTAAATGCTCTGGCAAGTATTTTTTTTACCAGAGTATCTGGTATCTGCTAAGTATCTGGTAAGGGTGTTTTTGCCTGACTTTTCTTTCATACTTTGGTATGCAAAGTTGACAAGTTCATCTCAGAAAGAATTGAATCAGACGAACATCCAGATTCTTTAAGAACAAATTTCAGTAGTCTCCTTCTTCCTTTGCTCCGATTTTTCTTGCCTTCTGGGCCAGCAAAGAAGCTCAGTCTGAACAGTTTCAAAGCTGTAAGATTGAAAAGCTACATAAAATCTCTTGCTGCTCTGTGAAATTCATTCAAGTTTGCAAGTCCCTGATTGTTCTCTGGAAAAGATTCAGGGACGATTTGTGCGTCCTTTGTCTGAAACACGTCTGTGGAAGTGGCTAATTGCGCTTAGCAGATGCAAATAGAAACCACTGCCTCTGTGCAGCTTAAGGATCCTTCTGCCAGCTACCAATGGCCTTCCTCTCCAGCTTCTCACGGCTGCTTTTACAGAATTCACTCATCTTAGCAAATCTTCCTCTCAATCCGACACTGTCAGCAGGTGACCTTGGCTCTCATGTCCTAGAGGACACAGACTATTTACATAACTCCACCCAGTTCTCTAGGCTAAGTAAAAGTGCTCACCTTTACAAACACCCCCTTATCTCTTCTCTCCAGGGGAGGGTGAAGTGATGCTTCGTATTTCCCAAATGAATCCCTCCCCCGTGTCTACTTCCATCTTTGTTTCCATCCCTGCTTCCCTCTCAGGTATCTTCAGACTTTCACTGCTCACTGTCTTAATCCCCCCAGGATATAAACATGGACATCAGCTTTCCCGAAATACTGCTTTAGACTCTGTGAGGGGAGGAGAAACGGCCCCCTCCTGAACACAGAGGCCACAGTGGGTCTGTAGACAGAAGCTGCCATGAGTTTGGTCCCATGGCCTTGCCACCCTGGTTTCAGCAAATTGGATTATGGATAGGAGCTGCAGCCAAAAGCAGCAGATGTAAAGGCCATAGCCAAAGGCAGCTCAGATGTGAGAGCCAAAACTACAGGAGTTCTGTTGGGTTCCTATTTGCAAGCAATAGAAAATTATTCCATTTAATTTAACCTCAATAGGAAATCCACTGGATAGATGACTGGCTCACATATTGACAGGAGCCAGCAAGAACTTTAGAAAAGAGAGTTCCCTGGAGTATCTGCCTGGGGTCATGGAGAGGAACAGCAAAATGTTCTACCAGGTGAGAAACATTTTCAGCTTGCTGCTTCCCCTGCTGATCCTTTGATGGACTGAGCTGCAGAGGTCTCTGTACGTGTCCATCTTCGGCCAAATGACTTGCTTGTCCATGGGCAGGCTGGGCAGAGAGGGGGAGCATTGGTTCATTCACTATTGTGTGGAATGTGTGTTCTATCACTACCCTAGTCTCTACTAGGACATTTCTAAAATGAGAGTTGGTTGCTGGGTTGATCAAACCCACAGATGGTGACCGTAGATGATTCCTCTACTACGGTGAGTTTCTCTCAGAAGGCATGAAAATGAGACAGAGACAGGAGGAGGAGAAAGTACTAGAAACAGAGGCATGCCAACTAGAAACAGGAAAATTGTAGCAGAGAGAGGCAAAGCTGAGAACGTCTCTAAGAGCAGCTCCCAGACAGGAGAGCTGAGTCATGAAAAGGATGACCACAAGGGTGTGAGGACAGATGGCTATCCGCTCACAGGGGCCGGGAGACAGTGGCAACGGAGTGATGAGTGGGTTATATGCAGGAGCTAGATTGTTTCTGAATGAGTGTCCAGCGTGATCTAGCTTGAGGGCTTTGGATAATAGATACATACTGTCCCCTGGGGGGGGGTGTATTTATCAGTTTCACTATTCAGCTGTAGTGTAACCATGAGCACGTTGTTGTTATTATTTTAAATACATTATTACATGTCTCAGCTGCTTCAGCTGTGAAATTATGCTCTTGTTGATTGTGCAATTGATGTTAGAATTAAACTTAGCAGACTTTCTGGGATACTAGATGTTACTACATATGGTAGCTGTTATTATTGCTATTATCATTTCATACTGCCACGATTTTACAAACGCTAGTTTATAATTTTATCTCCATTGAAACTTCCAACTCATCTTTTAAGTTTTAGTTCAGATATAACTAACTAAATCTTTCTCTTGGTACTGAGCATAACTAAGGCTGCCGTTCTGTTCAGCAATTATTGAGTAACTACGACACACAAGTACAGTATGTGGAGATATCAAAAGAATAATTCTGTCCTTCAAAAGACTAAAATATACAGTGATAGTGACACAAACATCCAGTTTTATTGTCTTCTAATAAACGCTCTAATAGAGCTATGACAGGGGGGCATCTGGTTTTATATTTTTTTCCACCTAAATCATGTCTCTACTACAACAGACATGTTAGTATCATTTAATTATTTGCGTGTCTACTTCTCTTGTATCTGTATAACACTCAATACATTGGTTGTATGTGTGTGTATACATGTGTGTGTTGGTACTCATGCACATGTGTGCATTCATAGTGTCAGAGGACTTCGGTGCTGTTCCTAAGAAGCTGCCTACCTTTCTTTTTTGAGACGGGTTCTCTCACAGACCTGGAACTTGTCGAGGAAGCTAGGCTGGCTGGCCAGTGAGCTCCAGGGGCCTCACCTACCACTCCTGCTGAGATTACACACACCGTCAGGCTCAGGACTTTTTATGTTTTTAATGTGGATCTTAGACTAGGACTCATGTCTTCACTCTTACAAGGTAAACACTTTATGGAACTATCTTCCCATCACTTCAGCCCCAAAGGAGACATTTTATTTGGTTATTACTATTTAAAATAAAAAGCTTTATTCTGAAACCCCACAAAATTTTTCCTTAACCCAAATTAAAGTTCAGTCATCAATTAATGTCATCTCTAATGTTTTGAAATTTAAATGAGGGGAGGGAGATGGGGTTAGGGGATGTTGGGTCAAAGCTGATAGGTTTCTGTGATGTCCCAAAGGAATCTCACTCATGCGAGATAAAGCACCAGGCCTAGAAAGGCTAAAATGTGGCAGAAAACAAAAGAACGGGCTTGGGGGAGCAGGTGGAAAGAACGATGGAAATGGTAGGCCTATGAGGGGTGGGCAGAGTCCCAGGAGGAACCAAGAAGGGAAGGGAGGGTGCTCCGAGGCATCTCTATGTGTAAGGAGGAGGCGAGCTGGTGAATGAAGAGATAAAAGAGCAGAGGACAGATAGACAACGCATGTGAAAGGCAAGACAGATGGATTGTAACTATTGATTTATGTGAAGGTTATGGGAGACATTGGCATGCAAAGTGAGTGATCGGGAAAGGTTGAATGCAACTGCCTAATTATAAGAGGGAAGGGGCCTCTGGGAAGATCAAAACGGCCCAGATCAGGCCACCTTCATGGGAAGAAGACACTCAGTGTTCAGCTTTAGTCGTACCAGAGTGAGTGGAATACAGAGGGAAGACCCAGACATAGGAGTGGGCCTGATACAGACTTTGGTGTCACCTTCCAAAGTGTTCTGTCTCACAACTCTTCAGAAAGATGGCTTATGATTTACATAGGCATAACCATGCATCCCTAATTTTAACATCTCTCTTTCTGGTTTTGACCTATTGAAAAAATGTTGTCAATGTCAATTTCCCACGTCTCTGTTTCTTACTGTTTATGATTATGTTTGGTGTTGACTAATGGCCAACTACAGCTTGAAGAGGTAACACAGCATTATGCGAATGTTGAGTAACTAGATTTTTTTTTTCCGAGACAGAGTTTCTCTGTGTAGCTTTGCGCCTTTCCTGGAACTCACTTGGTAGCCCAGGCTGGCCTCGAACTCACAGAGATCCGCCTGTCTCTGCCTCCCGAGTGCTGGGATTAAAGGCGTGCGCCACCACCACCCGGCAGATATTTTTTTTTGCTTAGCTGACTCAGAATTTGCAGCTGTATAATTTGTGTGTGTGTGTGTGTGTGTGTGTGTGTGTGTGTGTGTGTGTGTGTGTGTGTTTCTCCTTTGGTCAATGACTTTGACCAATGAAGTCAAATGAAAAGAGCCAGCCTGGGGGGAGGGGGGAGGAACACATACCAGGGGACTGGTAACACAATGATGACAGTCTTTCAGAGCGGAAAAACCTAGTGTCTGAGCTCGTTCATTTTGCAAATGTGAAAAATGAACTTTGAGAAGCCACGTGACTTGCTAGGGTCATCACGTGGGAGGAGGATTAGGAGCCGTGCTTCCTCTTCCGCTGTGAGGATAGAATCTTTAATATGTGGCAATGACAGCAGCCCTGGGCAAGGGGAGAGGGGACTTCTTGGAAATTTAAATCAGGCCTTGTTTACTAGCCTTCGCGTACTATCACCATTTTTGTAAAGCTGGGTTCTATTTTGAGAGTCAATGAGAACTTTGAGGAAAACAGTAAAATGATTAAATTATACTTGAGGAAGTCAGTAAATCTAGTGGGAATAGCCTTCGTGACTATGGTGGGTTAAAAATAATACACACTTTAAATATATTTATCACTGCATTTTAATTAACTCAAGCTGTTTTTAGTGGCATGGCTCTTTTTCCTTTCTTTTTTTGACTTGTATAGGAAATCTATTATGCTTTTTGCTTCTACCCCGCCCTTCGCAAGCACTACCCTTGGTTTTTCTATGAAGTGACCTAGTTTCCAAAGGTGAAACTTTTGTTTGAGCTACTAACTGTGATGTTCTGTTTGGTGTCATGGATGCTTGGTGCTCTCTCTGAGATGACTTAATATAGAATAAAGCCATCTCAGACTGCAGTGACAAATGGCATCATAAACAGTGGAGATTTGTCTCTCCCAGCTCTGGAGGTGGTGAAGGTCATGCTCATCAGACGCATAGCACTGGCATATTTGTTGTCTGATAAATAAGTGCCTGTGTCCTGGTTCATTGATGGCCACCTTCCTGGTGTATACTCACAAGGCAGAGGGACAAGGGATCCTCATGGATTTTTGAAGGGCATTGTTAAAAGTTTCTCTCTGAGCAGACCAAGTGAAGTTAGACTGCATGGAGATGGACTGCATGGATTGTCTTCATCTTGCTTGATATGGGAACACAAGCAGGGCTTAACTTGGATTATTTCTTGGAAATGCCTAAATTAAAGAAAAATGAAACTTAGCCAGGCATGGCAGCACATGTCTTTAGTCCCAGCACCCAGGAGTCAGAGGTTGGTGCATCTTTGAGTATGGGACCAGCCTGATCTGTGCAGCAAGTTCCAGGACAGCCAAGGCTACACAGAGAAACGCTGCCTCACCCCACCAAACATATAAACACAAAAAGAAACTTAAGCTTTACTAATCAGAGTCCACAGATTAACATGGACTTTTTTTTTTTTTTTTAACAAAATAGACTAAATATGACAGCTTAAGCCTGGAACTCACTGAACAGCTCCTTTGTCTTGTATTTGGGTTCAGTCTATGACAGCCATCTCTAACATCTCCACCGCCACTTCTGGTTTGACCTGCTGGATTCACAAATCACTGTTCATTAATACAAACTATTTAAAATTTTATGTATGCTTTGGTTTCCCTTTTAACAGCCCTCCTCTCACTAATAATGGCTCTGCCTTGAATTCTGAGCCTCTGTGTGCCAGGCAAGCACCAAGCTGCACCACTGGCTCAAATTAGGCTCCAAGCTATGAATTTTGGAGGCACCAAACATTCAGTCTACAGCAAAAATCTCACAACACATGCTTTAAAGCTGCAGAGGGACATGCTTGGATTTACTCTTCTAGCATAACATGTTATCTCTTATTTTGATTTATCATTGGGGATGTTAATTCAGAGTGTGAGTGTGTCCATGTCTCTGTGTGTGTGTGTGTGTGTCTCTGTCTCTCTGTGTGTGAGTATGCATGTGTCTGGGTGTCTGTGCATGTGGCATACATGTTTACTGCTTTGGAGGAAAATGCACTATTAAACATAATTAACGATTTGAAATAATTGTGATTGGAGAAAATAAGCATGAATATATGAAAAGTTAAATGAAATATTTTGCCAAGAGGAGGCCTAATGAACACACTGTTTTGAGGAATTTTTCATGTAATAATAGCTTTCGATGTTAAAATACCTGGCTCCCATCCCATTGAACTAAATTTGTGTAAGAGAAGTTTCATGTCTGTTTTTGGTCATGAAAAGCCTTCAGCGCTAACCTAGAGTGGGAAATGGAGAGGGTGATAGAACACATATGATAAGGAAACAGGAAGGAGGGCTGGTTGGGGAGGGAAGGGAAGTAGTCAAGTGGGAAGAGGGAGCAGGGGGAGGGTGGTGGGGGAGGGGACAAAGGAGAACAAAATATAATAATGTGCCATAATGAAACCCAGTACTTTGTGTGCTGTCTTAGATTTTTAATTAAAAAATGAACTGAGCAAAAAGATGCCTTAAAAAAAAAAAAGGAAAATTGAAATTGGAAGTGAAGGAAATGGACAAGCTGAAACCCACTTCTGTCTAGACCTGGTGCCAGCCATTTCTTACTAAGCCCATAGCAGAGAGGAATACATGGTTTTTTTTTTTAAGTTTTATTTTCTATCCAAGCCTAAGAACCCGTTCTCTGTTTGGGAGATGTTTTCCTCAAGATGACGTGCTAACTGTTCACCTTTTCACACTCTTGCTTTTAGGGCCTGGAGTTGGGCCTGCTCTGTCCATTAGGAATCTAAGAATATGGCTGAATTCTTGGGAGTGGTGTAGCAACCATCTCTCAGAAACAATAATGCCCATGTCTCCAGCAGCATCGTCTAGTAGTAAGAGTTCCTGAGTGTGCTATGATGTCTGAGGGTAGCAGGTGCTTCCAGATAGCTTTGCTTAATAAATCCTAGTGTTTGATTCTGGGAATTGGTTATGACTGTAACGTTCATAAATATGCTTCTCAAGATTATCGACAATGTATGTGAAATCCCCAGCGTCTTTAAAATAAAGTCTGTTATCTTCTTTAGTTAGCTAAAGTCATTTTCGTTTACATACATCTAGAGAAAGTAGTGCCAAGAGAGGTTAAAAGCATCGCAGAGAGCCAGGGGAAACTGGAGTTTACTGTGTCTTATTAGGAACTAAAGGGCAGTGGAAAATCAAGTTGTTGTTTTTGTACATGAGGACATTTCCATACAAACATGTGTTACGTGTTAAGCATCTTCTCCCCCACGCTCCTCTCCTCCCATGTCCCATGTCACCTCCTAACATTGGTTCCTTTTGTTCCCCTTCTACTTTCATTTATCATATATATACACATATGCACACACTGAGACCACAAATGATAGAAAACATGGTATTTGTCATCCCAAGACCAGCTTAATTCATCTAATGTATCTTCAGTTGTGTGTTTTTTTCCTGCAAATAACATGCCTTTGATCTGCTTTATGCCTAGAAAATTCCATCGTGTGCAAGTACCCTGTTTTCTTTCTCCATTCCTTTGTTGTTGAGCTCCTAGGTTGACTCTATAGCTTAGCAATTGAGAGTAAGGCTGTAATAAACACTGACGTGCAAATATCTCCCGGATGTACTGACCTGGAATCCTTTGGATAAATAGCCTGGAATGGTATAGTTGTATTGTGTAGTAGACTATTTTTAGTTTTGATTCTTGTTTTAGCAGTTTTCATTGATTGCTCATTATATGAGATATACTGTGGATTGATTACTAGGAACAAAATAAATAAAAATTCCATACTCAGTAGAGTAAAAATTTTAGAGGAAGAAGACAAATTAGTAATACATCATACGTGTGTGATGTCAGGCAGTGACTGGATCCATGGGGAAAATAGATAATAGGGGTGAGATGAGGGGTCATCTGATCTTCATTTCTCATGGTGCCCACTGGGATTAAAATTAAGGGAATAAGGCTGATATGGGAATTCTAGGCTTGCTGTTATGACCAACATAAAACATGGATTGAAGAAATAAAAAGTAATGCATATTGTCAAATACACAAGCTAGTAAATAAAAACAACTTACAATTTCCTGGAAGAAGCAGGATGATTTAGGGGCTTAAAGTATTCAAAAGAGATTACTTGCCACCTTGATTGATTGGTTGGTGCAAGAGGCAGATAGCCATCGGAGAAAGATGTCTTTGTGAGTCTGTAACACAATAAGATGGAAGCTATGTGCATGGCAGAGACTTAGCTCATTGTGGGTGCTCAGTAAATGCTGTGCTGCTCTGAGCCCTCGGGCTAACTGACCTGTGATGCTCTGCACTGATCATTTTTGATGTTCCTTTGAAAGTGTTCAGCTGCTCAGCAGGTCTCCGTGGAGTGATGCTAGAGCCAAGTACTGTGCGACGTGTAGATATTATCATCTCTGCCCTTGGGATGATGGTTGTATTGTTTGTTTAGGAGTCTCCCTCTGTACTTAGTTTGGCTATCATTAATCAGTGGGGTGGCCTGACAGGTGCTGGAGTCTGGGATAGTTTCAGTGAATTAGTTCTGCAAGACATGAATGATTCCAGCTAGGGTTTGTCTTTCTACACCTTTGTTTCAGAACCCATCAGTTCAATCATGTACAGTGTATTAGTTTTTTCCTTGAGCTGGCTGACTTTGGATTCGACCCTCCTATCAGATGTATTTCTTTGTTAACAGATTAAGAAAAAAAAAAGGTTTCAGTCCTCTTTCCTAGAAGCCCATCCTGACTTATTCATATTGATTTTCCTTAATGTTTTTAATTTCTTCAGTTCAAACCCATAGCTTTTTTGTTTGTTTTTGAAATTGTGATTTAATTACAACATTCCTCCCTCCCCTTCCTCCTTTCAAATTCTTGAACATACCCCTTCCCGAGCTCCTTCAAATTCATGGCTTCTTTTTTTCTTAATAATTGTTATTACATGAATATATGTATTTGTATATGTGCATATATCCCCAAATATAACCTGTTAAGTCCATATAATGTTATTTGCATGTATGTTTTCATGGATGACTGCTTAACACTGAACAATTAGCATGTTCTTTCCTGGGGAGGACCACCCCTTCTTCTCCCAGCTTTACTCAGTTGACTGTAGTTCTTTGTGCAGGACTGAGGCCTCATTGGCTTCCCCATTCAGTCTGGCATGTTCTTTGGTGTCCTCCAGTTCAGCTCATATTTAAATAGTCATGTTGGTAAGACATTATGGGTGTAGCTTCTGATGTTACTAGGAAACAGATTCTCACAAACTCCCTGATCCTCTGGGACGTATTATCTTTCTGCCCCTTCTTCCACAATGTTCCTTGAGCTTTAGATGTAGGAGTGTTTTATAGGTGTATAGTCCTTAAACCCACAGATAAGTGTAGTCTTCTTCCCTTATTGAGGAAACTCTTCTTTGCAACAGGGATCGTTTCAGAAAAGCACAACCAACCAAAATGCAGAGTAGTGGAGTCCACATTTATTTTTTAAACTATGAATAATTCTGTAAACACTGTATTAATGATAATACAGTGATAAATTCCCACAGACTTGGCAACTTAAAAGAACAAATTATTTCACATATTTATTGGGTCAGTAGTTTTGCCATTGCTTAGAGGGGTTCCCTAATCAAACTCAAAGGCTTTGCTTCATGTGATGCTGGGCTGTGGTTTAATCTGGGACTGGGCTGAAGTAGCTGTTGATAGAATTCCTTTTCTGCTGTCATTGAATGCATAGTGACTTGATTCTTCAAGGCCATAGGGACCTTTCCTTTCATGGACACCCTTTAGTACCTTTTGCAAAGGAATCACTTGATTTAGCCTGACCCTCTTCCCTAGGATAGTTTCCTTATTGATGAACTTGGGGTTAACTGATTAGAGACAATTCTGTGACCCCTCTCCATCTTTGCCATGTAACATAACACAATCACAGAAAAACATTACGCATATTCACTGGAGCATCCAATCTCAGGAAGACAGAGTTTTATATAGTTGTAGTGGGCCATGTCAGAAGCCTGCCAACTATATATATGACCACTCCATGGTATGGTTAAGCTGAAGGCTAGAGGCTCCCTCCCTCTAGTGACTCTCAGGGAAACCATACAGTTTATTATTCCCACTAGATTTATATTGGCCATAAATTCCTTTCCCTACTTCTTGTTGTTATTGTAGTAGTTATGATTATTATTTGTGTGTGTGAGAGAGAGAGAGAGAGAGAGAGAGAGAGAGAGAGAGAGAGAGAGAGAGAGAGAGCTGGTATATGGAGGTCAGAAGACAACTTTGTGAAGCTGGTTCTCTCCTTCCACCTTTCTGTGGCCTCCAGAGGTTGAGCTCAGGTAAGCAGCTTTGCATAGGAAGCATGTTTCCCAGCACAACCATCTCACCAGCTCCTCACCTGCTATTTAATTAAGCATAGTGCCCCAGCTAGTTTTATGACATAAACTATAGTCATCTGAGAGGAGGGGACCTAGATTGAGAAAATGAGAAGACTGGGCTGTAAGTAGGTAAGCCTCTAGGACATTTTCTTAATTAGTGATTGATGTAGGAGGGCCCAGCCCACTGTGGGTGGTGCCACCCCTGAGCTGGTGATCCTGGGTTCTATAAAAAAGCAGACTGAGGAAGCCATGAAGAGCAAGCTAGTAAGCAGCTCCCCTTCATGGCCTCTGCATCAGCTCCTGCCTCCAGGTTCCTACCCGGTTTGTGTTCCTGCCTTGGCTTCCCTCAATGGACTGTGGTTTGGGATATGTAAGCCCAATAAACTCTTTCCTCTCCAAGGTGCTTTTGGTCATGATATTTCATCACTTCTGTAGAAAGTAACTAGGACATGTAGTTTCAAGGGAATAGTAGCATGGAGGTGTCTTAGTTATGGTTTCTATTGCTGTGAAGAGACACCATGACCATGCCAACTCTTATAAAGAAAACATTTGGCCGGGCAGTGGTGGCGCATGCCTTTAATCTCAGCACTTGAGAGGCAGAGGCAGGCAGATCTTTGTGAGTTCGAGGCCAACCTGGTCTACAGAGTGAGATCCAGGAAAGGCGCAAAGCTACACAGAGAAACCCTGTCTCTAAAAAACAAAACAAAACAAAACAAAAAAAACAAAAGAAAACATTTAATTGAGGTGGTGGATTACAGTTTCAGAGGTTCAGTCTGTTATCATCATGACAGGAAGCATGGCGGCATGCAGGCAGAAGTGGTGCTGAAAGCAGCTGGAAGTCCCACACCTTGCAGCCAACAGGAAGTCAACTGAGACACTGGTTAGTATCCTGAGCATAGGAAACCTTGAAGCCCACCCCACAGTGACACACTTCCTCTAACAAGGCCACACCCACTCCAAAAAAGCCACACTTCCTAGTAGTGCCAACCCCCTATGAAACTGTGGGGGCCAATTATATTCAACTACCACAGAAGTCATTACAGAACTGAGAAAAAAAAATCATGGAATGCAGTATAAAAATTATAAAGAAATGTAATAAAATTGATACAAACTGTTTTGACACTGTTAAGCAAATTTTAGAAAAATTCATGTTAAAGTGAGAACAATAATGAAAGCCTTAAAATGAAAGCCTACATTTCCAAGTGAAATAAGGAATTGACTCTTAGGCCCCTTGCCAAACCATATAAATACACTGAAAGAGTAAATTTCTTTGCTGACAAGAAGCATCGACAGTGACTAAGGGTGTTGTAGACATTCTAACAAGAATTAAGGTCTATGTTTGCCCTGAATTTCACAGCTCATATGTGAAAGGAACCTTAACTGAGCCTTTCCTGAAAATTTACAGCACATTACTGAAAGCAGGATGTGGAGAAATGAAATAAAGCTTTCTAAATTACCAGAAATTAAAAGAAAACATCTATGTGTAAACATGTCATAGTGGGCAACCTTCCTATGCAACCTGTATTAGTCAACCAAATACAGACCAGAAAACCATTGTACTAATCAGGTACAGGATTTTCCCTTGTCAGTGTCCCCTAAACAATACAGCGTAACAAGCATTTGAGGAGCAGTTACATGGTATTAACCATCGTAGTTATCTAGAGATAATTTAAAGTACATGGGAGAGTGTGTGTAGGTTATCACAAATATTATGGTATTTTAAAGATGTATTTATGTGTATGTTTGTGTGTCTTCATGAGTGTAGACCACATATGCGTGGGTCCCCTTGGAGGCCAGAAGATGGGGTTGACATCCTGGAGCTGGAATTACAGGTAGTTGTGAGCAGCCTGATATGGATGCTGGAAACCAAGGTCCTGTCCTCTAGAACAGCTGTGCAGAGTCATCTCTCCAGCCCCGGTGTCATTTTAAACAACAGACTATAGCATTTATGGTTTTGGGATCTCAGGAAGTATGTATTTGTTCATGTGTGTGTTAATCCTAGGCAGCATATGAGACCTCTCTAAGCATTGTTTCTTTATCTGTGAACAAAGATAAAAATACCTATTTCATATACTGTAAAATATTAGTTCTGATTAAGTCACTTTCTGAATTGTGTGCTTGGCCATACTTTCAGCACCAGAGCTCAGGCAATATCACAGTAGATAGAAGATTCTTTAATACCTGTCTTTGACATATTCATGAGGCTGAACTATGGAAGGGGATAATAATGGGACAGTAAAATGATAATGAAGGGTAAGTAGTCCCGAAGAACAGCTGCTGGGTGCTAAAACCTCTGAAATTTCCTTGGCTTAATAGAAGAGATGATGGGATACATTTTAAAGTCTGCATATATTGGACTCGGGTAGCAAAGCTCATTCTCGCTAATCTCAGCCTTCAAAAACCGAAAATGAATTTACTTTCTAAGGGTCAGTTTGTATGAAAACCACCCAAGTTTAGTTACACACAGGGTTGGAGTGGAAGATCAGCTGGTGCCCTGTACTGGGTCCTCAAATGTTATAGTTTTGTGGGAACAAAAGGTCTGTTTTCTTAATCTTCCATTGGCTGCTAAATACTTGTTGCTTATTTTTGAAAAAACAGTTTAGATAGGCTAGGGATTGTGTTTTGTGTCAGGTGCGATCATCTGCAAATAATGCCAATTATTTTTACTCTGAAGCTGGCCCTGAGGAAAGAGGATGTATTTATAGGATGGTCTCACTTTGGACCTGGCTGCTTGCATTTGGATTCCAGCTCCACAACCAATGAGTTCTGTGATGTCCATGTGTTAATTTTGAAATTCACCAGAAAAAAACAGTTCTACCATTTTGGCTGAATTTAATCAAGCTTTTATTAAAATTTTAAATACTGACCAAAATGTAATTTTGTCAGGACCACCATCTGGAAACTTTCCAGCTGTGTGGACTCAAGACACGCCTTGGCAGGATTTATACGGGCAAAACCCATAGGCTACCATACTTTCCCATGAGTTTTTGCTGTTATTTTCTAAGAACTACAACTCCCAGAATCCCAGGAAGCTACCTGGTCTTTGGGCAGTTGGGGCTTACAGGTTAACTTCAGTTCTAACACATGGTCCTCTTTAAAAATAAGGAAAAGGCTGTTTTATCGTCATAGACTGTGTAGGGTTGAGTGAACTGGTATATGAAGAGAGTATTGCCTCCTATTATGCTTATGAGATGAATACAAAGATTTGGAGGATGTAATCATACTCTTGGGATGGTGTGTGTGTGTGTGTGTGTGTGTGTGTGTGTGTGTGCAGTCAAGGAGCATCAGTGAAGGTGCTAATCGTGGGGTATGCTACAGAATATTTTAATGAAGAACCTACCTAGGAGAGGTGGTTAATTTTCCCTTTCTCACGATTTTTCAGCGAATTGTAAATTACTATTTAATCACTGTCAGCCTGTCAACGCATCTGGTAGAGAAGGATCCATGTCAACGTTCTTTCTCATCTTAAGGTTCACTGATGTTTTCCGTTATCAGTAACAGAGTTGTTTAGTTTTGAGCTCTGTAGCTTCCGCTTTAGTTCCAGTCACCTGACACAACTTTTAAAATTAAACAATAGGGGTCACCAAGAGGGTTTCAGTGTCTGTTTCAATGTTTGTGAAAAAGTCCAGTGACCAAAAAAAAAAAAAAAAGAAATCTTAAAACAGCGACGGAAGTGAAAAAGTTGTATTCTGAGAATGTTATGTCGTTATTCAACTTTTATGCTGAATTATATAAAAATGTTAAGTGGTTCAAACTGATTTTGTGAAAATTGATTTCCTGCAAATTCACCCCCATTTAATCCACTTTGTGTATCAAGAGCCAGTGGGAACACTTAGTATTAATGAAGTCGTTGAAATGTATTTTATCTTTGAAACGGTGATGGTTCACTGAATTATTTGGAGTTGGGTTAGGCTGCTGGGAATGCTAAAATATGCCTGTAACACCAACGCCAGGGGGCTAGGGCAGGAGGACCAAGAGTTCAAAGCCAGTGTTGGCTACAGAGTGAATTTGAGGCCAGTCTAAGCTACATACATGGTGATACCCTGTCTTTAAAAATGGATTGGATTTGTTCAGTCAGGTTACATTTAGGAACATGTATGCATATACACATAAACATGTAACAACAAGTAATAAAAAGGAGGCCATGAATTTGAAACTGAGCAAGGAGGGAGCAAAGGGAACTATATAATAATCTCAAAAAAAAAAAACAATTAAAAAAATTAAGAAATTAGTTTAAAAAAAAGAGTTAATCCTCCAGGCAAGCATGCGAGGACCTTGGATAAAATCCTTTTACTTTGGTTGTGACTATCAGGAAAACTCAAATGGTGGGAGTTTAACCAAAACTGAAGCTCGTTTTTGTCTTCTGGATGTAGGCACGCAATGCCTCTAACGGCAGACACTTCTCCCTGTGGTTTGGGAGGCTTCTCTGTTGATTCATAACTACACAGGGTCTTTCTCCAGGCCAACTCATCAGACCCCCACACCAGCTGCTTTAAATGACAGAGGGGCACAGAGTATATTCCCACCTTTCAAGGGTTTTTCCTACTGTTTTTCCCAATAGTCTGCTCAAATCCCAGTGGCCAGAACATCAGCGAAGCTTTGCCTATCTGTAAGAGAAACAGAAGTTTGTGCTTTACTTTATGAAACCATTTGCTCAGGAAGAGGGACATTTGGAGATAAAAGCAGTCTTCGCCATCCTGGGCTTGGGTGGCCTAGCCACTAGAGAGTAAGTGTCAGTGGAGTGCTTAGCCACAATGATGTGTCTATACCACAAGGCTCAGGGACTACTAAGGAAGAGGGGGCTGGCTGGAGAAAGACCCTTGCCCTTATGAACTTAGAGCAGTTGTGGTTGCTTGCACAAGACCTGTATAAAAGTCAAGTTTGTCAACATTCTAGAATGGACAGGGAAAGATTCATAAACTTCAAGAAGAGAGAGAGAGAGAGAGAGAGAGAGAGAGAGTTAGTTTTCTTTAAGGATGCAGTCCCTGGTAGGTCCATCGCATTCCAGCAGATGGCCCCACACTAAGGAGTATGTGGGCAGTGTGTGGGTAATTCACAAAAAGAGGAGGACACAAAGCTGGGGAGGTAGGAAAGTAGGGTAATCTGGGAGGAATTACAGGAAGGAGTGGAGGGTGAATATGACCAAAACACATTGTGTGAAGTTCTCACATAATTAATAAAAATATTTTTAAAAGATACAATGCAACACACACACTTAAATATTTACCTAAGACTTTTAGAGCCATTCTGTCTCCAAATTTACTGATTTCTCAGGAAAGGAGCCTTTTACTTTTAATCAATAACTTCAAAATGCAAGCAAAGAAGAAGGATTGTCAGTGACCTACCTGATTTAACAACCACCTAACTGTTAAAATCCCGTAGTGGGTTCTATACTGCTACCCGCAGGCTTGCCTGGAGGATTAATTCGTTTTTAAAATTAACTTTTTAAATTTATTTTACATACCAACCACAGTTTCCCTTTCCTCCCCTCCTCCCGGTCCCTCCCTCTACCTCCTTCCTACCCTCCCCAGTCATCCACTCCTCAGAAAGGGGCAGGCCTCCCATGGGAGTCAACAAAGCATGACATATCAAGTAAAGGTAGGACCAAACTCCTCCTCCCTGCATCAAGGCTGAACAAGGCATCCCACCACAGGGAATAGGTTCCAAAAGGCCAGCTTATGTACCAGGGACAAGTCCTGTTCTCACCGCCAGGGGACCCACAAACAGACCAAGCTACACAACTGTCACCCACATGCAGAGGTGGTTTCTCCCTAACCCCATAATTGCCCCCTCTATCAATATATTTCTTTCATTGCTCTCCCTCTCCATCCCTCCCCCAACTTGACCGTGCAAACCCTCATGTTCCCATCCCCCATTCCCTCTCCTGTACTCCCCTACCCCCAGTTTATCCAGGAGGGAGATCTCGTCTATTTCCCCTTCCCAGGGTGATCAATGCATTCCTCTTAGGGTCTTCCTTGTTATGTAGCTTCTCTGGGACTGTGGATTGTAGCCTGGTTATCCTTTGCCTTACATCTAATATCCACTTTTAAGTGAGTACGTAGCATGTTTGTCTTTCTGGGTCTGGGTTACCTCACTCAGGATGATTTCTTTTTCTGGTTCCATCCATTTACCATGCTCATTTCATGATGTCATTTTTTTTTTTGGTTTTTTTTTTTTTTTTTTTTTACTGCTATAATACTCCAATGTGTAAATGTACCACATTTTCTTTGCCCATTCTTAAGTTGAGGGGCATCTAGGTTGTTTCCAGTTTCTGGCTATTATGAATAATGCTGCTGTGAACATAGTTGAGCAAGTGTCCTTGTGGTATGATTGAGCATAATCTTGGGTATATACCTGAGTGGTATTGCTTCGTTTTGAGGTAGATTGATTTCAAATTTTCTGAGAAAAAGCCATACTGATTTCCCGAATGACTATACAGTTTGCACTCCCACCAGCAGAGGAGGAGTGTTCCCTTACTCCACATCATCTCCAACATAAGCTGTCATCAGTGTTTTGATCTTAGCTGTTCTGACGGGTGTAAGATGGTATCTCAGAGTCATTTTGATTTGCATTTCCCTGATGACTAAGAATGTTGAGCAATTTCTTAAATGTCTTTTGGCCATTTGAGATTCTTCTGTTGACAATTCTCTCTATAGATCTGTATTCCATTTTTTTTAGATTATTTGGTATTTTGATGTCTAATTTCTTGAGCTCTTTATAGATTTTGGAGATCAATCCTCTGTCAGATGTGGGGTTGGTGAAGATCTTTTCTGATTCTGTAGGCTGCCATTTTGTCTTATTTACTGTGTCCTTTGCCTTACAGAAGTTTCTCAGTTTCAGGAGGTCCCATTTTTTTAAACTGTTGCTCTCAGTGTCTGTGCTACTGGTGTTATATTCAGGAACTGGTCTCCTGTGCCTATGTATTCAAGGCTACTTCCCACTTTCTCTTCTATCAGGTTCAGTGTAACTGGATTTATGTTGAGGTCTTTGATCCACTTGGACTTAAGTTTTGTGCACGGTGACAGATATGGATCTATTTGCAATCTTCTACATGTTGACATCCAGTTGTGCCAGCATCATTTGTTGAAGATGCTTTCTTTTTATCCATTGTACAGTTTTGGCTTCTTTGTCAGAAATCAGATGTCCATAGGTGTGTGGATTTAGGTCTTAAATTTGATTCCATTGATCCACATTTCTGTTTTTATGCCAATATCAAGCTGTTTTTATTACTGTAGCTCTATAGTAGAGCTTGAGGTCAAGGATCATGATGCCTCCAGAGGTTGCTTTATTGTACAGGATTGTTTCAGCTATCTTGGGTTTTTTGTTTTTTCCATATGTAGTTGAGTATTTTTCTTTCCAGGTCTGTGAAGAATTGTATTGGGATTTTGATGGGGATTTCACTGAATCTGTAGATTGCTTTTGGTAAGATTGCCATTTTTACTATGTTAGTCCTACCTATCCAAGAGCATGGGAGATCTTTCCATTTTCTGATACCTTCTTCAATTTCTTTCTTCAAAGACTTAAAGTTCTTGTCATACAGGCCTTTCACTTGTTTGGTTAGAGTTACCCCAAGGTATTTTACATTATTTGTGGCTATTGTAAAAGGTGTTGTTTCTCTGATTTCTTTCTCAGCCTATTTATCATTTGTATATAGGAGGGCTACTGATTTTTTTGAGTTAATATTGTATCCTACCACATTACTGAAGGTGTTTATCAGCTGTAGGAGTTCTCTGATAGAATTTTTGGGGTCACTTATGTACACTATCATATCATCTGCAAATAACAGAAGTTTGACTTCTTCCTTTCCAATGTGTATCTCCTTGATCTCCTTTTGTTATCTTATTGCTCTAGCTAGAACTTCAAGTACTATATTGAAGAGTTGACAGCCTTGTCTTGTTCCTGATTTTAGTGGAATTGCCTTGAGCTTCTCTCCATTTAATTTAATATTGGCTGTCAGCTTGCTGTGTATTACCTTTATGATGTTTAGGCAGGTTCCTTGTATCCCTGATCTCTCCAAGACCTTTATCATGAAAGGGTGTTGGAGTTTGTCAGAGGCTTTTTTCAGCATCTAATGAGATGATCATGTGGGTTTTTTGTTTGTTTATTACAGTTTGTTTACATGGTGTAACATCAACAGATGTTCATTATGTTGAATCACTCCTGCATCTCTGGGATGAAGCCTACTTGATCATGGTGGATGTTTTTTTTTTAATGTGTCTTGGATTCGGTTTGCCAGTATTTTATTGAGTATTTTTGTATCAATGTTCATGAAGGAAATTGGTCTGTAATTCTTTTTCTTTGTTGCATCTTTGTGTGGTTTGGGTATCAGGGTAACTGTAGCCTTATAAAAAGAGTTTGGCCTGTTCCTTCTATTACTACTGTGTGGAACAATTTGAGGAGTATTGGTATTAGCTCTTCTTTGAAATTATGGTAGAATTCTATGCTGAAACCATATGGCCCTGGGCTTTTTTTTTTGGAGGGTGGGTTGGGAGACTTTAATGACTGCCTCTATTTCCTTAGGGGTTATAGGTCTATTTAAATTGTTTATCTGGTCTTGATGTAATTTTGGTATGTGATACCTATCCAGAAAACTGCTCATTTCTTTTAGATTTTCCAATTTTGTGGAGTACAGGTTTTTGAAGTATGACCTAATGATTATCTGGATTTCATTATTGGCTGTTGTTATATTCCCCCTTTTCAATTCTAATTTTGTTAATTTGGATATTCTCTCTCTGCCTTTTGGTTAGTTTGCATAAGGGCTTGTCTATGTTGTTGACTTTCTCAAAGAACCAATTCTTTGTTTCATTGATTCTTTGCATTGTTCTCTTTGTTTCTATTTTATTGATTTCAGCCCTCTGTTTGATTATTTCCTGTCATCTACTCCTCCTGGGTGAGTTTGCTTCTTTTTGTTCTAGAGCTTTCAGGTGTGCTGTTAAGTACTACTGTGAGATTTCTCCAACTTCTTCATGTAGGCACTTAGAGTGCTATGAATTTTCCTCTCAGCACTGCTTTCATAGTGTCCCATAAGTTTGGGTATATTGTGCATTCATTTTCATTTTAGGAAGTCTTTAATTTCTTTCTGTATTTCTTGCTTGACCCAGTGGTGATTCAGTTGAGCATTGTTCAGTTTCCATGAGTTTGTAGACTTTCTGTAATTTGTGTTGTTTGTTGAATTCTAAATTTAAGCCATGGTGATCTGATAAGAAAACATTGGATTATTTTAATTTTTTTGTATTTGTTGAGATTTGCCTTGTGGAAGAGTATGTGGTCAGTTTTAGAGAAGGCTCCATGAGGTGCTGAGAAAGTGCATTCTTTGTGTTTGGATGAAATGTTCTACAGATATTAAGCCCATTTTGGTCATATCTGTTAGCTCTCTTATTTCTCTGTTAAGTTTCTGTCTGGCAGGCCTGTCCATTGGTGAGAGTGGGGTGTTGAAGTCTGCCAATATTAGTGTGTGGGGTTTGATGTGTGGTTTAAGCTTTAGTAATGTTTCTTTTACAAATGTGGGTGCCCTTATATTTGGGGCATAAATATTCAGAGTTCAGACTTCATCTTGATGGATTTTTCCTGTGATGAATAGGTAATGTTCTTCTCTATCTCTTTTGATTAATTTTAGTTTGAAGTCTATTTTGTTAGATATTAGGATAGCTATACCAGCTTGTTTCTTAGGTCCATTTGATTGGAACATCTTTTCCCAACCCTTTAGTCTGAGATAGTGCCTGTCTTTGAAGTTGAGGTGTGCTTCTTGTATGCAGGAGAAGGATGGATCCTGTTTTTGTATCCATTCTGTTAGGCTGTGTCTCTTTATAAGTGAATTGAGTCCATTGATATTAACAACCATTGACTAGTGGTTGTTAATTCCTGTTACTTTTTGGTTTTGTTGTTGGTAGTATGTGTGTGTTTTCTTTTCTTTTTTTTTTTTTTTTGGGATTTGCTGGTATGAGATTATCTATTGCCTGTGTTTTCCTGGGTGGAGCTAACTACTTTGAGTTGGAGTTTTCCTTCTACTACTTTCTGTAGGCCTCTATTTGTGGATATTATTGTTTAATATGGTTTTGTCATGGAATATCTTGTTTTCTCCATCTATGGTGATTGAAAGCTTTGCTGGATATAGTAGTCTGGGCTGGCATTCGTGGTCCCTTGGTGTCTGCAAAAGTCTGTCTAGGACCTTCTGGCTTTCAGAGTCTCCATTGAGAAGTTAGGTGTAATTCTGATAGGTCTGCCTTTATATGTTACTGCCTTTTTCCTTTGCAATTCTTAATATTCTTTCTTTATTCTGCATGTTTAGTGTTTTGATTATTATGTGGTGAGGGTTTTTTTTTAAATTTTTTGGTGTTCTGTAAGCTTCTTGTCTCTTCATAGGCATGTCCTTCTTTAGGTTAAAAAATTTTTCTTCTATGATTTTGTTGAATATATTTTCTGTGCCTTTGAGCTGGAATTCTTCTTCTTCTATCCTTATTACTCTTAGGTTTGGTCTTTTCATTGTGTCCCAGATTTCCTAGATGTTTTGTGTTAAGAATTTGTTGGATTTAACATTTTCTTTGACAGATGAATCTGTTTCCTCTATCATATCTTCAACACCTGAGATTCTCTCTTCCATCTCTTGTATTCTGTTGGTTATGTTTGCATCTTTAGTTCCTCTTCGTTTACTCAGATTTTCCATTTCCAGAATTCCCTCAGTTTCTGTTTCTTTATTGCCTTTATTTCAACTTTCAGATCCTGAACTGTTTCTTTCACCTTTTAAATTGTTTTTTCTTGGCTTTCTTTAAGGGATTTATTGATTTCTTCCAATTTTTTGTTTTTTCCTCAATTTCTTTTTTCTTTTTTCTTTTCTTTTCTTTTT
>CABHPR010151887.1:0-47227 GCA_902168415.1 Peromyscus melanophrys | reverse complement strand
CAATCTGCTTATGGTAATTAGAAGTGTGCATTCAAGAGGCGTGTAAAGTCCCAGATGTGAGCATGAATGACCTGCATTTAAAGCCACACTTTCCTTCTCTTGGCCTCTGCAGCTGCTTGGATTTCTCGTCCTCCAATCATGCATTTCTGGCAAATTTTATTCTTTCCTTAAGACAGACTTTAAGAATCACTTCCCCATGTTGCCTGTGAGGGTCGTGTGGATGCCCGGGGTCAGGTCAGCCACCTGAGTCCATGCTGGTGGCCAAAGGACATGCTGCAGCTGGGGCCATGCAGATCTAAGTGGCCTGAACTGCTACCTGATGCTATGGTGACATCTGGGACAGAGCTGCAGCTGAGAGCTATGTCTGGGTCTGTTGTCCTACTGCAGCCAGGGTCAGTTGATGTCCAAGGTTCCTGATACCATGAAAGGTCATGTGGATGCCCAAGATCTGGGGCCAAATTAGTGTCCAAGGGACATGCTGCTGCTGGGGTCGATCTGAGTGGCCTGCCCTGCCACGTGGGGCAATGATGACATCCAGACCCATGCTACGGTGTAGTGGTATTTGCTCTGCCCATGACCTTGGGCTATACGGTCCAAAGCAGGTGGTGCTTCCTGCCGTTATAGGTGGATTCACTGCCCCTTCTCCCTGCTCCTGCTTGTGAGGTGGATTCACTCCGGGTCAGATCAGAGGATAACTTCAGCTGTCTACTCCATTCTATGTTCGGGAGTATTCGAATCCACGTCGCAAGCAGGAGCAGGGAGAAGGGGCATGTGACCCTTCTCCACTGCCTCCTTTGGGCTGTATAGCCCAAGGTCATGGGTGGAGCAAATACTGCTACACTGCCGAGGACCTTATCTGGGTCCACTGTCCTACTGCAGCAGGTGTCTGTGTTGCCAACAAAGGTTACACGGAAGCCTGGGGTCCATGTGTAGCCTATGGCCTTGTTGGTGTCTGGGAGGCATGCCACCACCACAGCCATCCTGATCTGAGTGGCCTGTGCTTCCACCCGGAGCCAGGATGTCATCCGGTCCCAAGCTGCTGCAAATGGTCGTGTCTAGTTCTGGGGTCCTGCTGCAGATGGGGTCTGTGGCCCCTGTTGCCTCATGGGGCCATGGGAATCATGCATGATTTCCATGCATACTAAGCCAGCCTTGGCCTTTGCTGGCCCAGGGATATCTGGTCCTGCCCCTCGTTGGACGCTGCAGCAAGAGAGCTGGCCCTGACCCTCCTCATGGGAGAGCTGACCCCACCCCCTGCACTCGGGAGAGACGGTATCACTCCTCACCATGGGTGGGGAAGAGCTGATCCTGTTGTTATAGGCTTAGAGGAGCTGGATCTGCCTCTTGCCTGAGGGGTTTGGCCCCCGTGACCTGGACTGACCAGCTCAACTACCACACAGGACCACAGCCAGGCCTGGGGTTGGCCTACCCTAACATCTACCCCTTCTAAGGAGCTTGTGAAGGGACTGGTCCTCTAGAATGATAACTGCAGGATCTCCATGATTCCAGTGGCTGTGGGATATCGGAGAGGAGTTTTGGTGAGGAACCAGTGATGATGGTGTACCAGAAACCAGAGGCCTTGAAGCAGACCAGTGACTCATTGCAATGAACACTTGCAAGTAAAGTTGTTTGGACAAAAGGGTAGACTGTGTGACACACAGCAACTCAAAATGCCACCAGGACCAATGAGGTGTTGGAGAGGCAGGAAAGACGGAGGAGTGAAGAGGATTTTGTTGTTGTTTTGGTTTTGTTCTTTTTTTTTCTTGTTTGTTTGCTTGCTTGCTTTTATTGGTCTGATTTTTTTTTTAAATTTTCATTTGGGGGGGGTCACTGCAGGGGAGAAAGTATGATATGGAGGGAGTGGGATGTGAGCAGAACCAGGGTGCATGATGTGAATTTCCCAAAGATTCAATAAAGAAATTATGTTTAAAAAAAAATCCCTCTCCCTGTGAAACCTTGCAAAGTGCCCATTTTTGACCCAGGGCTGCACATTCCCTCCCTTGGTCCAGCAATGTGCTTTTCACTGTTACTTCCTACAATATCTGGAGATCTGTGTGCCAGCCTGAAGAGCATGAGTCCCTGGAGCAAGATTTCTGCTTAAATATGTAGCTTCTAGCACACTGTCTGACTCATGAAGCCACATGTTAAGCTTAGTGGCTAGGACACCAGAAACATACCTAGCTAGAGTAAAAATAGACAAATGGACTGCAGAGTAAAGACTAAAGACCTTCTGTACCATCAACAGAGTAGCAAAGCAACCTACCCAAAAGGGAGACAGCCTTCCTGACTGGGGTGAAGTGGTATCTCAAAGTAATTATAATTTGCATTTCCCTGATGGCAAGTAGTGCTGTACATGTTTTAAAATAGTTACTCGTCAGCTGTGCCTCTGTTTTGGGAAACTACCCACCCACGTCATTTGCTCACTTGTTGACTGACGATTTTACCTCCTTGGTATTTAATTTCTTTGTAAATTTTGGATGATTAGTCCCTTGTCTCAAGTGTAGCTGGTACACTTAAGATTTTCTGTGGGTCATCTGTTTGCTTTGCTGGTTGTTTCTTCTGCAGCAGTGTCAGAACAGCTTGCTTCAAAAGTCTGACATCAAATGATAGAGGACGTGGAGAGCAAGGAACCTTTACTTACTGTTGGTGTGGGTGCAAAGTAAAACAGCTATTGCTGGAATCAGTGTGGAGATTTCTCATAAAATTAAAAATTAGAGCCACCATATGTCCTGGCTATTTCACTCATGGGAGTATACCAGGTAATTCCATATCCTACCATAGAAATATTCGCAACCCTATGTTTATTGCTACTTTGTTTACCGTTACAAATAAATAGGATCAACTCTGTTTTCCACAAGCAAATGAATAAATAATGATGAAACTAAAAATAATAGCTTACTATTCACTCTAAAGAAAAAAGCAATCACAAAATTTGCAAGGAAATGGATGGACTTAGAATGCATTGAGGGCACACAATCTCAGAATGAAAAAAAACCAGTATGATTGCTCTCCTATTCAGTACGTAGCCAATAATATATGCACACACACACACACACACACACACACACACACACACACACACACACGTACATGTGGGTACAATGTAACAAGAAGAAAGAAGAGGAAGGAGTAAATATTAGAAATTCACAAAGGACTGAATGCAGGTAATAGATACAAATCGTGAAAGAGGGTATGGACTAATTGTTTCTCTAGTTCTTACTGTCATGGATGAGTTTTGGTGATGAATAAGCACATAAATATATATTCAGCTGTGAAGGTGTAAAATCCAAGGTGAAGCTTCATAGAGTCAGGATGCCTACTCTAACTGTATAGAAGAAGTTCATTAAGATGCATAGACTTTTGGCTTGGTTAAATTTGGTGGGTGATGTTTGTTTTATAGATAAAGTTAATTTTTTAAAAAAGAAAATATTCACAAGGTAGACATTATAAAATGGGATAATCTTCAAAATCTATCATGAACTAACATAATTTAATATCAAAAATTATAATTAAATTAAAATAAGCTTGTCCCCAACATAACAAAAATGACCAGTAGGTACATGAAAAGATGTCACTAGTTGTCACGGAAATGTAAATCAAAACCACTATAAGGTATGGTCTTACATCTATTAGCATTGTTATCATGAAAAAGTTCAAAGATAAGAGTTGGTGACAATGAACAGAGATGGGACTTTTGAAGATTATTGGCAGAGGTGTACAAGGTGGCTGCTTCTGTGGAAGACAACAGGGAGGCTCATTAGACAGTTAAAAACCAGGGCTGGAGACATGGCTCAAGGATTAAAAGCATAGAAAACCCAAGGTCAGTTCCCAGCACCCACTTTCAGTCCTTCTAACCACTGGTAACACTAGCTCCAGGGGATCCAATGCCCTCTTCTAGACTCTGTGCACACCTCACCTGCACGCACGTGCACACACCCAGCATAGACACACATATATACACATGACTAAACATATAATAAAACATTTTAAAAGTCAAAAATCAAAGTACCGCATCAGTCAGCTATCTCTCTGCTGTATCAAAAAGGCTATAGTTGAGACGTTATCAAAGCGTTAGCACACCCATGTTCATTCATAACAGCAATAATAACTGCAGCCCAATCAGAGAAACAACAACAGTGTCTGCAGACAGGTGGATGAGTGGAAGAAAGAATAGGTGCTGCATGTTTGCAGTAGAATATTTCTCAGCTTTGAAGAAAAACACATCTTGCAATATGCAGCAATTGGTGAGGACATAACGCTCTGTTAAATAAGATCATCACAGAAGGACAAATACCACGTGATTCCATTTATGTGAGGTATCTACAGTAGCCAAGCATTAGGTAAAAGAGTGTGTGGTGGTTGCCAGGAGTTGGAGGATAAGGAAATGAAGAGTTGCCCATCAACAGATAACACTGAAGTATTCAAGGTGCATGAGCTTTAGAGGCTGTCCATACAGCACTGTGTCTATAGAAAACAATGCTACACTGTGCATGCAAACATCTATGAGCTGGGTAGATTTTGTCAGTGTTTCCTACTACATAAAAGTAATACAGTTAAAAAAATGAGTGAACAGGAAAATGTTAGAGAAATGTGAAAGAATTTGTCAGTGTTATCTAGGTACGATCAAGGGTAACAGTGAGAATGAAGAAATGCTGAAAGCTGGTTCTTTTTCTATCTTTTTTTTTTTTTTTTTGGTTTTTCAAGACAGGGTTTCTCTGTGTAGCTTTGTGCCTTTCCTGGAGCTCTCTTGGTAGCCCAGGCTGGCCTCGAACTCACAGAGATCCGCCTGGCTCTGCCTCCCGAGTGCTGGGATTAAAGGCGTGCGCCACCACCGCCCGGCTCTTTTTCTATCTTGTGTTTAAAGAAGGTCTTGTTAGGAAATGAAGCCAAGGCCAAGTTTTTTGGGTTTTGTTTTTCTTTTTCTTTTCTTTTTTTTGAGGGTAGCCTTGGCTGTCCTGGAACTCTCTTTGTGGACCAGACTGGCATCAAACTCACCGAGATCCATCTGCCTCTACCTCCCAAGTGCTGGGACTAAAGGCACACGGCCAAGATCAGGTCAAGAATGAGTTTACTGAGGTGGGTACAAGAAGCACCAGGCAGCCTTCCATAATTCAACCCTCTAAAAGCCGATGAACGATATTTTGAATTCTGTTGATTCATGATATGGACTCAGAGTCCTTTTCCGTTGCTTTTCTTGGCATCATTACAATCAAACACAGGCCACCATGCACTTTAGAGAATACAATGGCCTTATTTTCAGTTCATTTCCCTGCCTCAAGTATTTTTCCCCGTTCATTCATTTCATACACTGTTTTTTTGTGCCATTCTTTTGTTCTCTGTTGGCCTACAGATGAAACTTTATTTTCCTTAACCAATACTTTAATTTTAAAAAAGTGGCTTTTATTTCTTGTGTATGTATTTGTGTGTATGTATGAACATGCATGTGTGTGTGTGTGTGTGTGAGAGAGAGAGAGAGAGAGAGAGAGAGAGAGAGAGAGAGAGAGAGAGAGAGAGAGAAGGAGAAGAGAGATCAGAGGGCAAACTGGTAACCTGGTTGCTGCAGAAGTTAGCTCTCTCCTCCCCCCATGCCTGTTTTGGAGACTGAACCTAAGTTGTTAGGCTTGGCTCCAGGCCTCTATACCTGCTGATCCATCTCGCCATTCTTTTACATACACGCTAATGGTTCCTATAAATTCACTCATTAGACAAACCATGTTTCTAGTTACCTATCTTATCATTCCCAGGTAAGTCTTTTTCTTTTCATTTTATTCATTTAAATAGATACAATCCAGAAGACATATCATGAAATTTGATTGGATTTTTTTCTTTGAGGGAATATTTGGAGTACTTATTACCAACTGCTAACAAAAGAGTTTGATCTGCAAACCTCAATTCTTTCTTCTAATTTTTTTCATCTTAATATTTTTAGGAGCTTTCTGCAAATTCTTGCAACTCTATAGCTCCATCAAGGTCACTTGCTATGCAGGTGTGCCAGTGCCAGCCTCCACTGAGCTGTGTCTACTGATCTGGGACATCACAGATTTCCTTCGCTAAGAGGTAGTGCAAAGTGTATGGATCTACTGTGTCACTATCACTATCAATGGCATGTTATTGATCTCATGACATTCACATGCATGTATTGTCACCTGCTTTCATGTTTAGCCATCCTACTTGACTGGATTATCTGCTAGTAATACAGACTCATCATGTGCCCCTGTATTACCAGGAAAAGCGTAGAATTACACATATACTGTAATTGTTTCTCTGCAAAGCTCAAAACCACAGTGTGTCAACCTGAAATACTTGTGTGAGATTTGTACTGTGAAGGAGATTCCTTGTTATTTCTCTGGGATGGAGGAAGCTAGGCTTTCAAGATAGACAAGCAAGTATTGGATGATTGTCTTCTTGGTTCAGACTGTCCATACAAAATACTGGAATCTGGGAATCCTACATAACTTATACTTCTTTCTCTTAGTTCTGTAAGTCAAAAGGTTGCAGGTCAGCTTCAGCATGGTCAGGCTTGGCTGAGGATCCTCTTTCCTGGCTTGTAGATGGCTATCTTCTCACATGGCAGAAATATAAGAACAATATTTATAACATGAGAACCACCCTCTCTTGACTTCATTACATTGAATTATCTACCAGGGGCTCCAAAACTATCAGGACAGTATTAGATTTCAACCCCTTGAACTAGGAGTATGAATTGATTGATTAGTAGCTGAGATAATGGACTTATAATATTTCAGAGATTTTTGAAGTTTTATGTTGGGGAGATTTTACAAAGCTCCCCTTTGGTACCACAGGCTAGATTGAAGATAGTCATTTTCATGACTTAATTCATCAGCCTCTTATTTCCTATATTTAAACTCTTTTGATTTTAGTTTTTCTCAACTGACTTCTGATAGGTGCACCAAACTTTAATAATTTACAATGAGAACACTCTGTTCAAGTAACCAGTTGTGTTACTCTACATTTCTTAATTTCCAGGCCTATCAACCTATTCCCATACTTATTATAAATATTCCCAAACAGGTTGTTGCTGCTAAATAACACACTCAGAGTAGTTTAACCCTGAGAACACTTGACACTTGGCCTGAGCTCTCCTTGCACAGACCCTAACATACATTGACACTGAGAACAACAGAAGGTGCCTTAAATGGATACATTGTGCCTTGCGTTGTGCCTTAAAAATCTCATTTCACAGCCAGGGACCTGAGATATGACTGTTGCCAGCTGGATTCTTCTCTGGCTCTGGAAAGCAATCCGCATGTAAGGATATTGAAACTTCTAGATCTTTTTAAAGGAGATGGTCAGAAATTTGAAGGGAGATAGACTGGACTTCTGATTGCAGCCCACACATGACCTTTCCAGCACTGAATTTGAGTTTGTGATTGACATTGTGGAAATATCCTTCACAGGATACTGGATGGTCTGTGTGTCGTACGTACATGCCCAGGCTGCAAAGTACTGTAAGGAGTTCTTTCCTAGTGCAGTGTCCACAGACTCCGGTTTTAAAGGATTAAGAAGTGTTTTCCTCCATACCAAGCAGCAGCTAGCATGTTTAGTAGTTCTCCGGTGTAGCCCAGAGCTTCAGGCATCTGTGTGGGAACTCCCTATCTCCCCATGAGTCTGGGAGGAGGCAGCAAGAGAGGCTGACACAAACATGTTGATGCTCATGCTACTTGCTGTACTGTGCATGATTAATGACGTCCTTTGTCTCTTCACCAGGACTTTCCTGCCTTCTGCCATCACCAAGGAAGCAAAAAACAGACTGGCTTATTAGTTCAAAATAAAGTCAAATTCCACTTAGCAAATATTTGACGCCATTTGTATCCCAACTACTGCAGAGAGGCACCAGCGTCCTGTGGTTCTTCTGTTAGCTGACGGGCTTCAGAAACGCAAAAGCGTGCTACTTTATTCCATTCTTTTTATAGTCTGAGAAGATAGTCCATATATTTCAGGAAGGCATTAGCACTGTTTATTGACTGAATTAGTGAAAGTATCGATACTCCCTGATTTAAACATTCATTTGAAAACCTTAGAAACAGATGGACATCTTTTGTGCCTGAAATTCTGAGTCATTAAGAATTGTGTTGTCTTTCCTGTGAGGATTAAATAAGTCAGGTTTGGTGAGGTCACTCGCAACTTATAGATTCTCATAATTAATTGAATTCGTCTCTACTTCTTGATTTCCAAATCACTTATTTCTTAAACTATATACAATCTCTGTCCTCTGGGTTATTTTTCTCATATGAAGAATAGTTGAAAATAGTTACAGTTTTCTTAAACCATTTTGCCTTGATAATAAATAGGTGAAATAAAATAAAACACTAAGTTTAAAGCACCCCTCTCTCTCCTGCTTTCATGTCTGCTGTGTTATTTGGTGGTACTTAGGACCTAGTATCTGACATTCAGCAAGTGATCTACTACTGAGCTACAGCCCGACCCTTCTCTTGCTATCTGAAGTACGGGTACCATTGCTAACATCTGTAATCGGCAGAGAACATTGTGTAGGAAATGGCTTCGATGGATCCTCTCCTCAACTTTTGTTCTGCCTTTCTGGAATAACTATGTTTAACTTTGTTATTAGTGATTCTTACAACAGTGAAGATAGTAAGTTTTCAGATTAAGAGCTGTTTCCAAACAATAAAATGTCTCCCATAGTTACATGGAGACATTCAGCAATTCGATTGTCTGTCTCTATCCAGGAGAGATTAATTCTGTGACCCCAGTGAATATCCAAACCTATCAATGCTGAAGTCCCTTGTATACATTGATATAACATTGCACACAACCTATGTGTTTGCACTACTCACTTCAAGTCACCTCTAGATTACTTAGAAAAATTAACACATTGATGGTGCTATGGAAGTAGTTTTTACACTGTATCATATAGGGAACAATTCAGACACAAAGCCTGTACATGTTCAATACAAATACATTTTGTTTCCAGTTGGCAGTTGCTCAACAAGGAGTACAACCTGCAGATATGAAGCACTGATCCTTCATGTCCTTGTAAAACTCCTTGCTGTCTCTTCAAGTCTTACCACCATCCAGTCTCAGTTCCCACAGCTGGCACTCATGGTTTGCTGGCTCTGCCCTAGCCAGGCTTGGGGCAGACCATTAAAGTAAACCAGTGGGTGGGAACCAAGTGAAATGATCCAGAGTGATGGGTTTGCCCAAGGAGCCTCTGAAGTAAGAGCTCAGCTCCTTGGTTTTGGAAGGAAAGAACACGTTTTGGTTTCAATTTTCTAATTTGTGGTACAAAATACCTCAAGATTTAGTCAAGGATTAAGCCTGTGGTTTAACTTCCTTCTTCCTAAGAGCATGAAGTGTTTGAGTCAAGCCACCAATCCATATCCCTGTAAATGAAACCTATTTGCATTTCTCATGTGTGTAAGCCCAGTAAATGCTGATTGCTTCCAGCTCACTGACACAGAACCATTCTGCTTCCATTCTGTTACGGAATAACGAAGTCTCAAACAGAGGCCGTCTGTGGGCCTAACAGGAAGCATGACTCACGCCTGGAACCCAGAGAGCCTAAAACACTGCAGCTGAGCTCCTAACTGCTGAAAACGTCTGTTCCCATCAGCTTTGTAACACACGCTCCGAGCGGTGGTCCTTCCCCGCAGACTTTTCTAGGGACCATGGTTAAGGGCTAAGCAGAACGTAATAGTTCCTAACCACAGTGTCCTACTGGCCCCAGTGGAAGCATGCTCCCAGAACTTTATATTTATTTTTCAGCAACCCTGCTTATGTATTACAATTTTTCCTGTTTTTAAAATGTCAACAACCAACCAACAAAAATTACACTAAAAATTATGCTTCACATTGGTTTGAACACTCCACTCATATATGTTAGTGGACTTCAGGTGAAGTTTGATAACCCGGCTTCAGCTTTTGTGTCTAGAGAACATTTCTCCCCTTGCCTGTTAGTTCATTTGTTTTGTGATAGGAAAATGGCTTCAGCTATTCGAAAATGCCCATCTCTAGCTTCTGCATTTATGTAACTATAGAAGAAGAATGTCACACTTTATAGATTCAACAACAATGCATCACGTGCCTGTCTCTTCAATAGTCATAAATAACCAGGCATTTCTTGGATCTGTGCAAAGTACAGGCAGGCTGGACTAGGCCACTTAGCCCTTTCAACTCAGTCATCGCAGTCCCAGGGTCCCATGGCATGGCTCTTACATGATATAAACACGGAACAAAAACACAGGGTTGCAGCCACAGAAAATCTAATTTAGCCCCCAAACTGAGCCTTGTGTTCGTGACTCCAAATTCAGCAAAATTTTCTTGTAATTTCTCCAGTTCTCTTAGACTGTCTGTTCATTTCTGTTTCACAGAAGCTCTTTGCTACGAAACTGCTCCTGGGCTTCCGCTTTGTGTATATTTTTCCCCTCAAAAGTTCTAATCTAGTTTCTGCAACATCAGGACCAAAAATAATTCAGTTGCTTTAAATGCCATATGGAATAAATAAATGTTTCAAAACAGATCAAATTTAATTTCTTGTAAAAATTCTCAGCATTGGTTACTCTGATTAAATATGTAAGGGCAGCAAAGGCCACAGCATTGGCGGGCCTATAAAGGAGAAAAGAAAGGAATTAGAAAGCAAAAGACTAAAGTCACTTTGTGAATTAGAAAGTGATGTAGAATTGTTATTTTTATAGCTTCCCAGAATAAATAAAAACTGTGGGCTTGCAGCTGAAAATTGGCTAGTGATCACAGCCTGGCAGGGTGCAAGGGTGCATGCACTGTGGATGGAGCGCCTGTGGGCTCTCAAGTATACCTCAGTGCACATTGAAAACAGCTACATTTGGAGGAAAATGGTACCAACCATTTCAATAATACTTAGAGAACAAATGCCTAGCCAGCCCAGGTGTTGAAAGGGAATCAGAGAAACAGGAAGAAGAGGTGGCGCTTATCGGACTGGAGCTCCTTCTGTGAAGTAAAATTTTTAAAAAAAACGCAAGCTTGTTCATAGAGGAAGGGCGACCGCACTGGGGGAGGGGCTCCTCAGCGATGATATCTACCATGTGTGGAGAAACAGTGACCGACGATAGTGTCTATGACTTTTCTATTATCGAGCACAAAAGCCAAAAAAAAGTTATTAATTAAACATAAATTTAATTTATAGATAGTGTACAGGGGGAATGGGAAGATATGCATGTCAGGAAGAGCCAATATGCTAGGTGTGCGTTTCCATTAGCCTTCCTCTTGTGCGCCGTGTGGTCTCCTCTGCATTAAGATTTTGAATGTCTTTGTCAAATATCAAGTTAGGTGGAAATGCAGAACATCCACGGTTGTCACCCACAGGGCCATGCTCTTGTGGATTCGGATTCCGGTTTAGTTAGTAACTCGGGAAGAAGGGAATTGTTTTTGATACCTATAAGCACAGCACACACATACACACACACACACACACACACACACACACACACACACACACACACATATATATGAATGCAGATTTTGCTTTTCCTCTACTATCCACAAGGAAAAGAAATTGTTCTATTTTCGATAGATATAGAGAGGGAGTTCTTTACTTCTGATCTGCCAGCTTCCTGTTAGTCACCAGAGAGGTGAAGATACAGGGTTACGTGTGTGTGTGCTTTGTCTTAAAAATTTTATAATAAAGCCGCACCAAATTCGCGATCATTTATAATACACTGAACCAGTCATTATAAACCACAGTTATAGCTTCTATGAGAGGAAGGAGGTGGGAGCAATGACTGTGGAGCTGGGAGGTCCGCAGATGGTTTCACTGAGGGTTGAGTGACTCACTCAGCTGAGGAGAGGAAGTGAGAGAGATTTCCAGGCAGGAGACCTACTTACAAAGATAGAGGCTTTGATAGAGGCCATGAATACTGATGGGGCTGAACGGAGACACACACTGGTATAAATGATATAAGTTAGTCTTTTAAAAGTTTTTTTCTATATAAATGGCCTCCAGAAACTTGATTGTGAACTGATCAGTACATATTTTTGAATAAGAACATCCAAAAATATGTGCAATTTCCTGACGTTATCACTGTCGTCAAATATTGTAAATGCAGATAAAGGTTAACTTGTAACTAATTAAAAACCCAATGTCATTTAGTGATAATTGCTACCAGTTATTGATTGTGGTAGTTTGAATGTAATTGGCTGCTATAAGCTCATAGAGCATGGCATTACTAGGAGGTGTGGCTTTGTTGGAGTAGATGTGGCCTCGTTGGAGAAAGCTTGTTACTGTGGGGGTGGACTTTGAGATCTCCTTTGCTCAAGCTTTGGTCAGCATGACACTCAGTTCATTTCCTGTTGCCTATGGGTCAAGATGTAGGACTCTCAGCTCCTTCTCCAGCACCTTGTTTGCCTGCATCACACCATGTTGCACCATGATGATAATGGACTAAACCTCTGAAAATGGAAGCCACTCCAGTTAAATGTTTTTCCTTTGTAAGAATTGCTTTGGTCATGGTGTCTTTTCACAGTAATAGAAACCCTAAGACACTGTTCAAGAAGTTTTTTCACAAATGGTCCAGTGACTTTCTTTCTTTTTTCTTTTCTTTTTTTTTCTTTTAATGTGTGTATGTTAATTTACAGCATTTGAAATAACAGTCTAGAGAAGAAAGAGCCATTAATCCCATTTTGCTAATGAGAAAAATGCAAGTGCACATATACATTTTAACTTTGTTTCCCTATAACCCATGTATGGTACTTCAGAACTCTGGGCAGTAGACAGCACAGAGGCCAGGTATGATTGTGATTTTAAAGACATTTTGTGACTTGCTTGATGAATACTACATGAAAGATTATAGAGAAGTGCTTGTCTCTGTATATGTGTGTGTATGTGTGTATGTGTGTGTGTGTGTGTGTGTGTGTGAGAGAGAGAGAGAGAGAGAGAGAGAGAGAGAGAAGGAGAACAGATTTGTTGAATGTCAGAACTAAGAAATATATTTTATATTTGTCTCACTCCTAGGTTCACAGCCCAGACAGCTATTTAAAAAAAGACAGATTAACAAGAGAAAGACATGCAGATTTTCTCAACATAAGTTTTACACAATCTGAGAGCCTTTGTAAATGTAGAACAAAAGAAACAGGAAATCTGTTTTGTTTTGTATCTTTTTATAAACAGAATCTCATTATTTATTTATGCTGGCCTGTTACTCAAGGGCTCAAGTGATGCTCTTGCCTCAGCCTCCAAAGTGCTGAGACTATCAGCAAAATGCTCAGCCAAATTCTCCATTTTCATGCTTAGGGTTGATAAGGAGTACACCGCCTGCAGATACATGACTGAAAACAGAAGAGCGGCTTACTGCTGATTCATGGGGCGTGTGGCTGGATCTGCTTGAAGTCTTCTTTGAACCCCCATGATTTTTAGGGCATAAGGAGAACATCTCTGCAGTGAGTTCCACCACATGCATTAGGTGAAGGTCACAGTATCTCTAAGGCGAACTTCAAGTGTCAGTGGTGGGAGAAGGAGACAGCGACCTCGGAGCTTCAGCTGTTTCGTTAAATGCCACTGTGCCATATTTTGGGACAGCACCACATGAATTCTATCAATGGTAACACAATTTCCTCCATTACTTCAGATCGATGTTTTGGTGCTTAAAATAATTGTTAAGCCATTGCTTAAAACAAATGACTTCAGAAAGGCTTTTAAAGTTGCTATTGATTAGATACCTCTGTTTTTTTTCTCAATTATTTTTCAAAAGAGCATTTTCCAAACTATGTATTCATGACATTTTTTTATATAGAAAATTTGGACCAAAAGAAAAATTCATTGGAAAAAAATATCACACAAGCCTATTGAGCAATGCAAATAAAACAGTGCAGTTTTGATGTGTCCCCTTCACCAGTTATGGGATACCTGTCTTCGCTACATAGGTGTCATCCTTTAGAGGCCTCCCTCTACCTCCCCACACCTTTCCAGATCAACTGCATTTTCATTTGAGTCTGGTAGTTATATTTATTTTTTGTTGTCTTAAAATATATTAATTTTATCAGATTAACATTAAATCTATTTTTTAAATTTACAAGCATTCATGCATGTTGTAGGATAATCTTTTTGTACACTGTAAAGATGTGTCTCTGTCTAAGGTGCCTTCTGATTTGTTTACTAAAAAGATTAATGGTCAATAGCTAGGCAGGAGAGGATATGTGGCACTTCCAGGCAGAGAGAGGAACTGGGAGTAGGAATCTATGTGCATGGATTTTGTCAGCAGAATCAGAGCAAGTTGGACATGCCATACTAAGGAAAAGTAAAAAGCCACATGGCAGAATGTAGATTTAAAAATATGGGTTAATTAATTACAAGAGCTAGTTGGAAACAAGCCTAAGCTAAAGGTCAAGCTTTTATAATTAGCAAGAAGTCTTCATGTCATTATTTGTGAGCTGTCAGGGTGTGTGTGTATGTGTGTGTGTGTGTGTGTGTGTGTGTGTGTGTGTGTGTGTGTGTGTATGTGTATGTACATACAGGAGTTCACATGTCATGGCATGTGAGCTCAGAGGACAACTTGCGGGAGTCAGGTCTCTCCTTCTGTGGATTCCAGAAATTTAATGTGAGTGTTCAGGCTCTAGAGACAGCACCTTTACCTGCTGAGCCATCTTGTCAGCACTAAATATATTTTTTGATTCTCTAGAGAAAAGAAATTTCTAGTCCTTTGCAAGAACATTTTTTTTTATAATTTCTTTAGAAAGTCTCCTTTTTTTAATGGAGGTTCTAATCCCATTTCTTTATTTTTCTAAATGAGACCTATATTGTTTTTGAAAATCTTTGAAAGCTGAAAAAGAATGTTATTTTACCCATTCCAGCATTAAGTTAGAGATGTTTGCCTACACACCTGAAAGAAAGTTCTATAGCTATTGAGAAGAATGGCATGTATTGACATTCATATAAAAATATGTTAGGCCTCCAGGATCAGGTTTGCAAAGGAGATAGAGAAATCACCAAGACTTTGTGCCTAGGCCAAGTACATGTGAAACATGGAACTTTATGTGTTTATACACATCAAGACTAGATGCAGTTTACTATTGGGGCTCCTGGCATATGCCTTCTAGGGACTAGAGTGAAGTGGGATATTGGAATTAGGAGCATAAGCTCCTCAAGCGTGGTCCTTTTCTTAAAGCATTTTCCGTGAAGTCCTTAGAAGGATGATGGAGGTCCTTGGCAGGGGGAGGGAGTGTGTGCTGTTACATCATAGATCTTTGAATAACAGGACTAGGAGTTATCTGTTCTCTCTCTGTGCTGACTTTTGCATTCATGGTGCACAACTCAAGGCTGATGCTCTTCCTTGTGCTTCATAGAAATAAAGGCGACAGAACCAAATGTTCTAGCAATTTCCATGTGCTGTAAAAAGTGTTGGCCTTCATCCATAAGAGAGGGAATCATAAAAATATTGGCCTATTTTTTTTTACATAGTTTGTGTTAAGGAATAGGAACTATTAATAATGAACAGCTGCTAATCATCTAGACATAAGAGTAGTTCCAATGAAATGTATTAATGTGGTTGCTTCAGTGCAAGAACCAGCCACATTTTTAAGGAATCATTGGCTTTACTAGCACGGCTGACTCACAAAAACTATGGCTTTTCAGGCTCGGGTTGTAGACAAATTTTCATGACCTTGGAACTTCTTGTTTCAAGGAAAACTACTGGCAGGTTTTGTTGCATGGACAAGAGATAACAGTCAGAAGTTACAGCACAACCATGAATTTTAATGTGAAACATCCCAAAATGTTAGTTCTTGTATAACATGTGAAACTAATTCTTTTTTTTTAATGCCAATGGTTTTTTTTAACAACCTCTATTTCTATCCTCTTGAATTGATTGTCCTGTTTTGTTTTGATTGACAAGTTCTTTCTAATCAAAATGTTAAATGGGAAGAAATTGATGAGCGAGCAACTCAAGAATACAGACTTTGCAAACTCCAGGCCTGTATTTAGCCTCTAACCATTCTCCAGATAGTAAGAGTATTTCAATGTAACAGATCAAGTCTAAAAAAAGGCACCAGGTGTTTCCCACTCACTGAGTAAAGACTGGAGCTTATGTTTTAGTGTGAAATTTAAGCCCTGATTTCAGTGAGAATGTCCCTAACTGTCCCAATCCTGATTGAAGCTAAAATGCCTTTTTGTTACTGACCCAGAACTCTGCCCACAAAATATACATATTTTGTCTGTTTGGAAAAAATGCACAACTTCTCTGGCACTCCCCAAAACCAGAACAGTAACAAAGAAATAGATAATCAAATCATTAACTAGGAAGTTACCCGGATTAGATGAAGATCAGAATAACGAGGGAGAAGACATCTTACAGTTGACTTCTCAAGAGAAATGTCAGTCTCATCTTCTCAGAAAAACCACCCTTCAGAGACTGTCAACTAAACCTCTATTCAGTAGATGTGTGTATATAAAGAAACAGGAAAGAGGAGGGATGATTGAAGACAGAATCCCGTCTCTGGGTCCCTAGATGCTTTGTGCTGCATAGAGCCACATACAGAGTCTGACATTGATGGCAATGGTCTCCCCTGTCCACTACCAATGCCATCTTCCAGACACATAGAAACCATCTTGTTCAGCCCCTCTGCTGATAATTTGATGCACAGGTATCCATTGTAGGCCACGAAGTATGAGGAAGTAGCTGATGATCACCTAGATGATATGCAGCACTGTCTGCAGTAGGTAGGAGAAGCTCGGCTGCCTCCCAACAGGTTGGCTTCGTTTGGTCCTGGGACAGGCTTAGAATAGTGTGAACGCTGACTTTCAACTTGTGCTGCAGACCCTCTAAGCAGTGTTTCTCAATCTTCCTAATGCTGAGACCCTTTAATACAGTTCTTCATGTTGTGGTGACCTCCAACCATAAAATTATTTTGTTGCTACTTCATAAGTGTAATGTTGCTATTGTTATGAATGGGGATGTAAGTATCTGTATTATGTAGCTATGATGGTCTTAGGTGATCCCCAAATAGGTCATGACCTACAAGTTGAGAATCACTCCTCTGGGGCTATATTTAGTCTGTCATAGAATGTTGCTAGTAAAAACATTGCCATTAAAGCCATCTCTCCAGGAGTATTTATTACCAAACTGGACAACAATAGTTCCACATTCTTAAAGCCAAAGCAGAAGTCTGAAGATATCACCTTCATCATCCTGCTGCTGTCTCCTCCACCTTGGGAGTGTGAAGCCAAGGGGGTCGGGGGGATAGTGATGTGGCATGGTGCTATTGTCCATGTGGTTCATCCTGACACAGTGGGAAGGATCCGGGAAAAGATGAGGGTCAGCACAAGCATGTTTGTGTTCTCAGTTCTCAGCAGATGTGTCTACGTCTAACCTCTTCCCTTCTCAAGGTGTTTAGGGAAGCTTGCTCAAGCTCTGAGTGAGGGAGAAAGGCTGCAGCAGGAGTTCATATTGCTACTCCAATAGTACCAAGACAGATGTTCTAATCCAGGAAGACAGTGGCTTTTCAGGTGCACCAGATCCTACATTTCCAATTCTCAGACTGAAATATTGAGAAATATACTTTTCTCTTCCTTATGCCTAAAAATGGCCATTTAAAACACCCATGGAAAAAAATATCTTCCTTCAAGAATGCAAGAAAGGAGCTCACCCATATTCTTGAGTTTTTTGAAAACAAAACAAAACAAAAAACCCAAAAAAACCACATTACTGAAACATTTCAGTGTTGGAGTGATCAGAACTCTGGCGCCCAACGTTAGTGGTACGGATTCTTGAAAAGACCCGAGCTACACTCAGCCGGTTGTAGTGGTGCACGCCGGTAGGATTTGCTGGAGGATCCCGAGTTTGAGGCTGGCCTAGGAGGCTTGGGAGAAGCTTTGGCCCAGACCAAACCACAAAGAGTGGTGGGACCATGGAGGCAGTGGCTGCTACTCCGAGTTGCTGGCTTCTTCTCATCGTGTTGGTGACTGCAATGATGCTGCTACCTGGGACAATAGGTTTACCGCTGTTTGTTCAGAGAAGAATTGCCTGGACCATCGTGTTACAAGAAAACATCGGCAAAGGTCAGTTTGGAAAAGTTTGGCAAGACAAATGGTGGGGAGAAATTGCTGTGAAGATTTTCTGTTCTAGGGAAGAATGTTCATGGTCCCGAGAGACAGACATTTATCAGACTGTGATTGCTCCAAACCACAGAGGAGGTTAAAAAAAAAAAAAAGTCTGCAGTGAACCATGACCACGCCTAACAGCAACTTTGTAATCTTCAAAAGGATGATGGGACCCCACAACGATTCTACATGGATTATGGTAAAGCTATTAAGCTGATTAACACCAAGGAAAGATCGACTTTGGAGTACAAATTGTTTAGGATAATTTCGAGATGACTAGCTGAGATGATCCAGCCTGACAGACTACTCGAGCAAGGACTTGTGACAAGCCCTGAACTTTCCTATTATGCAGAGACTGGACAAATGATACAGGACTTGACAATTAACCTAAATTTTTTTCTTTTCAAGATTCCCTAAAGATATCTTCACCCCTAGAAAGCAAAAAGAAAAAGAAAAAATAGATATGAGATAGATCATAGAATCTACTCTGAGAAAAAAGATAAAGAAATATTAGGATAAATAGGTAGATCACTGAATCTACACTGAAGAAAAGGGGGAAGATATAAAAATGACAAAAGGTAGACTACTGAATGTATTATGAAAAAAAGAGAATATGGATATTATAAGATAAAAAGGAAGATTATGGAATCTACTTTTTTTTTTTTTTTGGTTAACTTATCCAATTCACACAATCGTGTCCAAGTTCACAGTTTAAAGGGCGCTGGGGACGCAGGCTCCAGCCCTCACGTACCTTTTCCAGATGTATTGTTGCTTTCACAGTCAGCCTTACTGCTGAAACCAGCTCAGTCTTCCCAGGCTGAGCTCTGGCACCAATGCCTCCCTCTGTCAACTGATCCCCTCATGGGTCAGGACTTCTCCAGAGATCCCGCCTCCCTAAACTTGTTTCCAGGACACTGTTGCTCATTGAACTTTGCTGTGATGCTGAAGAAGAGTCTCAATTTCTTAGAAGAGTTGTTATCTGCTGTCCTGATTCTTAGCAGTGTAGCAGTATGAGGCACATGTTTTCTTTAATTAACCAATATAATCTATTCTATAAGATTGCTAGAAATGTAAAAGGAGTAGATTCAGGAGCCATGGGCTGGGAAACGGCCGCTGGTTGATTTAGAAGTTACAAAATGGCATTAAATTTTGCTGTTCTGATCAAATGTTGATATTGTGTGTCTTACCTGGAGAAGTAGACTAGAGGTTTGTGCCACAAGTATTAATGGCTCCATGTATGAATTTATGTAGCAGGTAGATAGTATGGAAAACATAAATTCAGATAAGAGAAGGAAGCTGAGGATGAGTTTAGCATCCTTGGGGCACAGAATGGTAAAGAAAACCAGAAGTGTGTTATTAGAGAATGTTTGGGGATATGCCATAAAACTTTCAAGGCACAAATTTGAAATGCAGCAGAAGTAAAGTTAGATGGAGAGTGAAGTGTGTCTGCTACTTAAGCCCATAGTTCTTCTATCATTGTCTAAACAACAGTTTTCAAACTCTCAGGTATTTCAATGACCTGCAGGGCTTCTTCAAATAGGGATTGGGTCTGAGTCCTAGATTTTCAGTATGGCTCTAGTAGGGTCTCACAGAGCAGTGTGTGTGTCTGAGGGGTTCCCTGGGCTGTTGTCCCGGATGAGAAATTTGAGGAAATGCTATTCAGGCAGACAGAGTGTCCCTACTAATCTTTCCCAGAGAAGTTGAAGAAAGATGAGGATCAAAGTGTAGTGACATCATGGAGAGATCACACAGTGGACCTGGCATTTCACAAGTAAGAAACTCAGGTATAAAACCGGGAAGTAGGAAAGGAATTGAAAGATATCGGGAAATGTATTTGAAACCACAATATGATCTATAAATAAACACGTGGATACAAAGTTAAAGTTGTCTTACCCCATTTAAAGAAAGCATAGGCATGGCTGGTGACACAGGTCTTCAGGGACGCAGAATAGAGGTATAGAAACTGATGTTGAGAAATAGGACATTTGATCATAAAGACACCTGTAAGGATGATTGTCTTGTCCTGGGTGCTCTGGTAACTGCTGGGTGTTCATAACCATAGTTTAAAAAATTCAATAACTCTCTAGAGTAGGGAGGAGAATTTTCTCCAAGATGAGTAGGAAGGAAGAATGAATGATTTATCTATAAATTAATTGATGTCATGATTGAATTTAAAAAGAAATTACTGAAATTTAGAGAAGGGTCATCCCTTGGAATGAATCAGTGAAGAAGGGGACCTTACTAGATTTTAAGCCAGGCAACCACTGGTGTGAGCCCCTAGAAACCCCATTTTTAGATATTTAATGTCTTGTGTAATTTTCTTTACCTGAATCTGGCAGGACCTGGTAACTTATTTTAAGTGAAAATTAGAGAAAGGATAGAATGTTATCTCCAAGATTATTTCATAAAAAGACTAAATGCAGGAGGCCAGACATGTACTGCTGGTCTGTGACCACCTTTGGACCTCACTGACTTAAACCACCACGAGTGTGTAGTGCTGTTTTTCTTAGCAATGAAACAAAATCCACCACTTTGTAAATTCCATTTTACGTACACAGACATAAGACTTTAGGGTATATGCTCATCATCTTAAGTAAATATATCTGTGACTTTATCATTCTCATTTACAATTATGTGAAACTCTTGTAAAATTGACCTGCCCACATATTTTGTATCTGGTAAAAACAAATTTGTATGCAGTTGTGATGAAGATGTAGTAGAATGCACATTTCTCACCCCACAGATTAAAATTTTTAATGTAGCCATTTGGATACAACTACGTTCTTCTTCATGCTGAACTGAAAACATGGACAAGAGAAGATACTTCTAAATTTGTGAGCGATGTTCTTATGACTTCAGTAGATCCACCTTATTTTCTCTAATTGAGCTTTCATAGGATAGTTTGTCTTTCTACCTATTCAGCCATCTGTCTCTTTTTTTTTCAATATATGTTTAGTTATTGAATATCTATCTACTGGATTTAAGTCCACTTGTGTGGGAACAGGTTCTGCTTTGTGGGAGTTCTTCCAACACTGCTATTCTAAGGGAAAGAAGGAACAGAGAGATTTATGGCAAAGCAAATATACATTGAAATGCTATCGTCTGAATCTGAAGTATTCCCAACAGGACCATGGTTTGAATGCATGGTTTTCAGGTAGTGGTACTATTTGTGTGTGTGTGTGTGTGTGTGTGTGTGTGTGTGTGTGTGTGGTGAGAGGAGGCTTTGGAACTTTTTGTAGACAGGACCTAGTTGGCAGACATAATTCCCAAGGGCTGGTCTTTAAAGGTTCCAAGGTTCCAATTATGTCCTCTGCTTCCTGGCCTAGCATAATGCAAATACCATCTATTGCGCATGCCTGCGGCTGTGAACTGAACTTCTCTCCTGCGTCCCTGCCACGATGTCCTGAACATCTCTGAAATAATGACCCCAAGTATCTTTCTTCACTTAAGATGTCACCAGGTGTGTGATCACACTGACAAAAGAGCAAAGCATACATTCAGTATTAGGATATCTAATAGTATTTAAAGTCCGAGTTATCAATGGACTTTCTGCATTTCCTCTTCTTCTTCACCTCCTCTCCCCTTTTTTTCAAATATGTGCATCTATGAGAAGCACCCGCAGAATAATAGGCTCACATGTAACATGTGTTTCTGTGCACATGTTACGTTTTATCTTCTTTTAAAATGTATCTGCCAGGTACAATTATGTGACAGGTATATGTCTCAGAATAAAGTAGTCATGACAAAGTCACGATAGATACTTTCTGAGATGTGAAGAGTAGTAATATTGAAAATGACAAATCTAAATTGTTTGCACAAGAAAGTAAACTAAACAAAAACACAAAGGTAGATTGTGGATTTATTTACTCTTTCAAAGCAATCAAAGAAACTACTTTGTTAAGAGACTTAAAAAAAAAACCACCTTTCCTCATTTATTATTTATTGGGTGTAAACACTTTAGACATTTCGGTTATCATAACAACCAGTTTTAATGAAGGAGAAGTCAATACTCACTATCTCTACTTGAGCAGTATGGTTCTGATAAAATGAATTTATAAGAAGCCTCAGCAAGAATGGGCAATACTGTTATCTTTTTTAATGCTAAAGTGTCAAATTTAGGGTAAATGATGTTCAAAACATTTGAAACAGTTTCCTCATCTTTGCTCCTATAATAAAATAATCATAGATGTGCTTTCTCACTATCAAAGCAGATGGCTCTAATGATTTTCTTACCACAGTTAATTCCTTTGCAAACAACAGAGACAGGTTGGCAAATGTGTACTGAGAGAGCGATGTCACTGTTCATAAATGCCCTGAAAGTTTATTTTGTTCTGTCATTACTGGAAAATGGTGTTTACCTAAGCGAAATGATTTGTGTGAACCATCCCTGAGACAGTGCTGCTGTTGTGATAAATTACCTGTAAAGGGAAGGAGCATCACCTGGGTAATGTGGTTGACTGGCACCATTGACTTCATGGAGCAAATGAGCACATCTCTGCTCTCTGAGCTAAATTTTATAAAGGAAGCTACCCTTTCCTATTGGGGACACATCCATTTCCATGTTTAAGATATCCTTCAGAAGATACCAAATATAGTGTATACATTAGTGGAAAGTACTGAAGGAAAAAAGCTTTAGTAAAATTTTATTTGATCAACACAAATATCAAATAAGGGACTATTAAATCTAGCCAAGTTTTTTGAAATTACAGAGATATTTTCATGAGCTTATTTTCATTGTTTTTAAGTTGTTCATGATCTCTGGCTAATCAGTGAATGGCATAAGTAAAATACACATATACACCTTTTTAGTAATATCAAAAAATTTCTGAAACTCAAATTGAATTACTTTGAAAACAAAATATTTGGGTTGTATATTTATCACCATCTTTATGGCCCCAAAGTTAACCAATGATGAGAGATTTTAATCTTGTCCATACTTTCCATTACAGATGCATCTAGGGGATAAATATTCCATCACAGAATAACCATTTATCACTTATTGATGTGAGCAATGTTTCCAATTAGGACACACAAGCCTTGTTTACTTTCTTAGCTGATCTTACTTAAGCTAAAATATGTTTCATGATTTGTGATTGATGGTTTGCCAGATAAACCATTTAAAAGGTAGCAGGGATAGACAAGGTGTTGGGATGCCTCTGACTATAATAAATAACATGAGATACGTGTTAAGAAAACTGTGAAATTAGATATTGAAGAGCACTGATGCTTGGGGTAGTGGATGCTTTGATTTGAACTGGAATTATAAATAAAAGAAAGTTGCATTCTAAATTGCTTAGGCCAAGAAAAGTTACAGGTGGCATTTGTGCTGGCCTCTCATACATGTCCTGAGGTTAGACAGGTCTAAGAACTGTCCCCTTGACTCACAACTCCAGGAAAGCGTCACCTCTCATGTTGTAAAAATATTGGCTTGTATGATATTTGTACATCACTCTTCCAAGGGATAACTAAAAAAGATAACTAAAAAGATAACTAAAAAAGATAGAAAACTAAAAAGAGAACTAAAAAGATGACTAAAAAAGACTGTTGGTTTTAAATTTCTCCAAGCAAGCATTTGAGTACACTTAAAATACACCAGAAGGCTTTACACAAATACTATTTGTGAGACTGCAATATAGTATTTAATTTTAGAAATAGCATTTGTACCCCAAATACTTCCTCATTTCTTATGACTGTATATCAAAATCCATGAAGTTGTCTAACAATTTGCATTAAAAATTCTATAAATTTATTTTCAAAAAAATAATAGAAAACTAGTGTTTATATTTGTGAGGTGTGAAAAGTGGTATTTTTCATTCAATAATCATTTGTTACCAAATTTGCTCTGAGGGGATGTAGTTTTTAATTCATTATTTTGTTGGTTTCTATATCTTCTACAAGAACATGATTTTTTGAAAATTAAATCTTCCTGCATCCCAAACAATTGGCCAAAGAAATATAGTTATTCCCAGATTCTTTCAAACTTTCATTTAGTTAATTTTTCCCCAATGATTACCCAGCCTCATACAGATGCCAGGCACGGGGTATAAAATCCTGGACAAGGCAATGTCCCTATGAGACTACAGTCAAACCCCTTTGGCCTGCAACCCTTTATACCACCATTTAATTCATGAAAGTGTGTGGTATTTTGCAATTTATCAAGCTCCTTTACTTAGTACATCAAGTGAGATATAACCTGTCATTTTCAAGCATGGTGTGTGCCTAACACCAGTTGTTTTAATGTCAAGATTGTCAGGCAGAGCATGATGTATGGAAATTCCATGCTTTAAAAATGTGTTATCATACTCCATCAAAAGAGAAAACATAATCTCACAAAAGCAGGCTCTCTCTGTAGGAAAATATTTAAAAGAGCAAGAAGAATTCAATATCAATTTAATATCATATGGTGATAGTGCACCAATATTTTTAAAATTTTGACTTTGAGACCCACAGTGAAAATTGTAGTTAGTACCTAGGAGGTAACCCTTAGGAATGCTTGGCTCTTGGAATTAAAGTTTCCCTCTGAGAGAGAAATGAGACACAATCATCACAAAACAGGCAACAATAGCCAGTTATTGAAATGGCTGTACTACATAATAATGTGGCTGGAGTGTCTACAAACAACCAGTAGCAAACTTCAGCTAAGAGGGTGTGGAGTGAGTGCCCTAGCGTGGCCAAAGCGCTCACAAACTCAATTTTGATTCATCTTGTCTGTAAAAAAAAAAAAAAAAGAAAGAAAGAAAGAAAGAAAGAAAGAAAGAAAAAAGAAAAAGAAAGAAAGGTATGTTATTATGAGTGAACTTGAGAAACAAATCTTGACAGCAAGGCTCATTTTGAAAATCCCCATTTTGGAAAGCAAATATCACTCTGTACCTTGTTTTGCATTTCCCAAAGAGTAACCCAGTTGATAACTTAGCTGTGTAAGTGTGTTAAGATAGATAGCATGCATATCTTGATGGCATGTTTCCTAGGTGTTTTCTAGTATCTTTAAAGGCTGCTTAGGGGTAATTTGTGTACTAGGACTGATTTAAGACAGTGTTGTAGCTTCTGGCTAGAGAAAGGAAAACCTAGCTAGACATAAAGGAACATATCTGTAGCGAAGACTGCTTACTTTTCAGCTGGAGTAGGAGTTTCTAGGGGATCATGTGACTGGAGTTTAGAATTGCCTCCCCTTTTCTCTATGCACAGAAAGCAATTTCTCATGATGATTAAGTGTCCATGCAGACACAGGTCTGTGAATGGCCAGAACAGGAGTACAGCTTGCTCTTCTCCAGGCGATAGCTATCTTTTATTGTGTGGACTTTCAGGTCATCATCACTCACAGCACTTCCTCAAGAAGGAAATTTTTGAGCTTGTAAATTAGTTGAGAAGATTTGAACATTAAAAATACTATTTTAGACTGAGTTGTGTGGCATTTCAAAGTATTCTGAGTTCAGGTGCTATTAATTTCTTCAGTCCTGAAACATCTTATTGTTAAAGATGGAGATTACAAAATCTCTAGGCCCATGATGTTCCCAACCTCTCAGAAAGACTTTCAGGGAACAAGAGCTACCCTAGTGATATAAGAATATGCAATGTGGCTTAGATGATAAATTCATACAAAAATATAAAGGTTAAAAAAGAGTATAAGTCATGAGGATCTTATATTCTCTTCTGACTGTGAGTTAAGGGTAGGCTGGATGGGCCTTTGATCTCATCTTACACACATGCCCAGATTAGCCATTAGAGTTTACCCCTTAAATCTCACTTCTCATGATATTCCCCTGTACTAAATGAAAGAAGGTCTTTAAGAATTTGTAATCTAGCCCAAGAAACATGGATGTTATTGAACAATTGTGGAAAAGGAGACCCTGATTCTCTCTCTCTCTTTCTCTCTCTCTCTCTCTCTCTCTCTCTCTCTCTCTCTCTCTCTCTCTCTCTCTCTCTCTCACACACACTCACACACACACACACACACACACACACACACGTTAAAAGGTGGCGGCGGCTGGCCTCAATCTTGAGACACTCGAAATTAGCAATATCTGTCTTCCTGGATGGTACATAAGTACAGACCTTGGAACTGTGCAGCCATTTCATGAACTTGAGAGTGAAGATGATCCTAAGGAAGTCACTGTAAAAACGGAGAGAAGGAAGCCTCTAAATGATAGCCTTGACACGTTGAGTCAACCCAAATGGGAAGCCATGTCTTCTATCTCTATCCACATATCCCAAATGGGAAGCCATGTCTTCTATCTCTATCCACATATGTAAGCTCTTTAGGGTGGAGTCAGTTGGCTGGAGATTTTTCACTCTTAGAAATGAGAATTCTTAGTGAGGTGGTAGTTGGCTTCCAGACATTAGCATTTCTTCTCCCATCTCATTGTCAGATGAGCATAGATCACTTTGCAGTCACTGACCCTACGTCCCCAGAGCCTTTCCTGTGGTTCATCTTTGGTTATGGATGACAACTATTGTTCTTGATCTCAAGATCATTGGACAGTGAAGACGACTAAGTTTTCAAAGTTAGACCAAGAAGTAAACATCACGACATACATCACATAAACAGGATTATAGAGTGCACTCAAAACAATGCAAGCAACTTCACTATACACCTCACAATTTACACGGCAGACTGGTTGAAAATCATACACAGAATTACTCATTTGTAAACAGACAGATTCTCTACCATGCAATGACTTTTATCTCACCTTGAGTGGAAACTATTAATTCTCTCTTCTTTGTGATTCTCTGAACTATATCATTCTCATTATGGGGAATGTCATGAAAAAAAGACAGCAAGCCTCTGCATGAAGAGCTGTGAAATTCATCGGTGGGTAACAGCAATCAGCCTTCTTATCTGACACAGTGCTCACAAGAACGATGCACATGCCCAGAATTCAGGGAACAACATGGAAAATGTCTAAAACTGGCCTACAGGAGATACATTTCTTAACTGGTGGAAGGCAGGTCAGAGTGTCAGTCTGGCACAGACACCATGTTAGCAGGGAGAATTTAACCCAAGTCTTCATGTAGACAACCAGAAAAGCAGCTGGTGGTACAAAGGAAACCTAGCCCAGTGAGGCAGGATAGGAGATAGGCTGCCAGTTTGCAAAGGAAGTCTTGGCTTGCAGTTTGTCTGTGGAATGAAGGCGATGTGGCACCCGTGTGCTACTTGGTACCTGAATGCTGCCTTTCTGTTTGAACACAGCTCTCTGTGTTCCTGTAAACAGGGAATTTTAGTGAAAGCCAGAACAACTAGGGTGAAATAAGAGCTTAAGATAAATGGGAGCAGACAGCTGATGTTTCACTGACTAATACAGAAAAACCCAATATGAGATAAGTAACTTTACATGAAAACATTTTACACACCCTATCCTGCTGTTGGGAAACATGTAGCAGCAGCTTTTACATGGCTATGGACTGCAGATGATGCTTGTGAACCATGGTCTCTGGTCTCTCAGGGGGCAGCAGTTTTCTGTGTGGATAACTCTAACACCTCACACAGTGTACTAATATGTCACAGAGTTTTAAGAGCTTACAATGTTAGGATATACACTGAAGCACAAAACAAAAGGCAGGGAAAGAAACAGTCAGGTTTAAAACTACAGGATATCCATTTTATAAATGTAGCCGGCTTTTAAATAATAACAATTATCCTCAAAAAGATTGGACTTTGCACAGAACATTTTTACTCTTTTTCAGTCCTTGTTGTTGGAACCAATCTCTCTCTCGATGAATTCTTACTCACAGGTATTTCTAATCCTTTTCTCTCGCGTTGTTTATCAATAGGCTCTCTTCTGGAAGCTTTCAGTAGCCAAAAAGCTACCAATTCAAATTCGGTGATTTGCTTCTTTAAAGATGTGATTTTTAACAGCTCAGTGGGGCAACTGGTCTTAAAAATATGCTGAAGAGAATGTTTTACCAGTAACAATGTCTGAAAGAGCTAGACAGGAGAGCAATAAATATGGAACGAAAGTGGCTACATTTATGGAAGCAATCAGCTGATAATAGCAAGTAGTAGTCAGAAAAGTTAATACATTCCAGCTCAAAACGTCCACATTAAAATGTAATGTTTTAGCTCTTGGCTGAGCTGCCCGGCACATCTTTGAGTTAGGAAATAGGGCTGATATGGGCTCTTGGAGCATTCTATGCATCAGGAAAGAAATTTTCCTGTACTCAACTAATATTTAGTTAATGGAAATAGAAACCAAGAGATAGAGCTACTGAAGAACAGATTTTTGAAGAATTTAACTAATAGAGCAACTGACTCATTTTTGATGCTGCAAGTCATTGTTTTCTGGCCCATGGGTTTATAGACGATGCTTTGAAGTCTGTCATGACCTGATGGCCTGTGTCACCCTAGAAGACTCGGATGTCAAAATCTAATCCTGATTGAAGGCTGAGGTGATTAAATTGTCCATTGGTGATTTTGCTTATTTATTTATAGTTAATTTTTTTTTTAGTGTAAAATACGAACTAAAAGGTTCACCTGTTGCTGCCTTGATCTTGGACTTTTCATCCCTCATAGTTGTGAGAAATAAGTTTCTGTTGTTTTTAAAATAACCAGGTTCCCGATATTGTTGGAGTGACTTACGAATACTAAGACAGGCTTGTACTCTTTGTTTCTCTTTGTCACTCTCTTCAGATGGGTATTATGTTCCCTTCTGACATAGTATATGCAGTGACTTGGAGTATAGCTAACCATTTTTATGGTTTGTTTATAATGTATCAGGATATGCTAACATAATTTTGAGTTGTCTCCTGATGAAATGAAGTGATAGGTTTCAGAGTTGTGTAGGGATTTGTTGTGTTATGTAATTTCAGCCAGGCCAGAATGTTTATTTTTAGAGTATAAAATGAATGAATCCTAGCACCCTAAGGGCAGAATGCAATAAAAGCAATTTTATTTTGATCTGCTTGCTTCCTAGAATTTCTGTAAGGAAGACCCCTATTCCCATTTTGATTTGCCATGGTTTGGATTGACTAATATTTCCTCTTCCATTTTCCATTTTCAAACATGGACAGAAGACCCACATGTGGCCAAAGAAACTAATATGTCTCTGATGGAGCAACTGCTCTGACATTTAACATTTATGATACTTATTTAACTTGAATGATAATTAACATTGCAATCAAGATTGAAACAGAACAAATAGAGTCATCAGGAAGTCAGTGGAACTGGCTTGTAAAATATTAGGGAAATCATATACATTTCCAGGGAAATTCTCTAAGTAAAGGAGTCTAAATTGATGTCACCTTCACAGTTCATAAGAAACTTTCCGACTTTCATAATCATCTAAATGTTATTATTCCTAGCCTATAAAGTTAGTATGAAGATTCAAAGGGATGATATATACATCAGCCTATGTCTCTGTCCACCTTAGAATAGATCTAACTCAGCATCTAATGATAGATAAATCTCATATCTAATGAATTATATTTCTTTCAAACATTGCCTATATTGTAGAATTTGACTGATTCACTGTGTCTAATTATTGTCATATTTGAATTACTTCATATTTAATCAAACAGAAATATCATATGGATATGTATACATATATAACATAAAGAATATGACAGATACAGTAAAAGGTATCCATCGTTGAGAAGTTTTTAAAGACTTACTATTTTTAATTTATGTCTGTCTGTCTTGCCTGCATGTGTACACATGTGCAGCACATTTGTGAAGGGCCTGTGAGGTTAGAAGAAAGCAGTAGATCCTCTGGAATTGTAATTACAGAACCCATGTCTTTGGAAGAACAGCAAGGGCTCTTCTCCTCCATATTCAATGCTCCAGTTTCATCCTAACTCTGGAGAAGACTACCTGCTATGGCCTCTCCTCACTCTGTGTCCCCATTCCCTGGTAAAACACAATGCTTTCCTCCTCATGCTGGAACCCCTCTACCCCACTCCTGGTGTATCCTAATTCCTAAGTGTCAGTCTCCAATACCTAGAAACAAAATTTACTGAAAATTCACAGTGGTCACCCCTAGCAGGATCCCAGAGGAATTCCCTACCAGGCAATACATACCACTACACTCTTCTAAGAACCAGAGAGAACAACAGAAGACAAGGAGAAAAGCATACACCTAAAAAGGACAAGACCAGATATCAGCACCTAGAATTACAATTATCCCAAACCCAGCTGCCTAGATCCTAGCATAAAAACACAGTCAATAACAGCCAAGCTAATATGTGTCTACTAGAGCCCAGAAACCCCACCACAGTGGCCTTGAGAGTTTGCAACACGGCTGAACCTTGAGATAGCCTTTATGAATGGTTGGAGTCTTTAAAGAGGAAATGGATAAATCCCTTAAAGAAATCTATGAAAACACAAGCAGTGGGAGGATATGAATAAAGCAGTTCAAGACCTGAAAGTGGAAATAGAATCAATAAAAAAAAATTCAAACTGAGGGAAATCTGGAAATGAAAATGTTAGGAACTCAAATAGGAACTTCAGAGACAAGACTCACTAACAGAATAAAATACAAAGAAGAAGGACCCTTTGGTTAAATAAAATGTTAAATCCAAAAATATTCTAGCACAAAAAATCCAGGAAATCAGGGACACTATGAAAAGACCAAGTCAAAGAACATAGGAATAATAAAGGAGAAGAAACCCTGGTCAAGGCCCAGAAAATATTTTCAACAAAATTATAGAAGAAAAATTTTCTAACCTAAAGAAGGAGATGAACATCAAGGTACAAGAAGCATACAGAATAACAAACAAACTGGACCAGAAAAGAAAGTTCCCTCAGAACATAATAATAAAAACAGTAAATGTATAGAACAAAGAAAGAATATTAAGAGCTACAAGGAGGATCTGGCAAGCAAGAAGAAGACAGGGACCTGCTTGGTGCCATTAAAAACCAACAGGCAATCCTAGCAGTAGGCCAATAGGTAAGAGTCCTGCCAGCAGGCCACTCCACCACCAACACCACCCATTGGACACTGGAATCTACTCAAGCCCACCAAACCCATCATCTTCTCCCTGGCTAACCATCCTCTGAAACATCAGCAGCACCTAAAGGCACAAGCACCACCTCCACCAATTGGAAGATAATCCCCTAGAGGCACAAGCACCACCTGCACCAATTGGAAAAAGAGGAGTCTCCCAATGAACAGCCCATTCCAGAAACATCAACAGACCCTATAGACACAAGTGTCACCCATATCAGTTTGACACAGGCAAAACCTAAACCAGTTGGAAAAACAAACTCTATAGGACCAGGCACAACCTACATCATTTGGAAGAACAAACCTCATAGGCACAAGTAAAGCCCACACCAGCCAGAAGAACTGGACAATACACTGGATCTAGGTATCCAAACCCAATAAACCTCAGCTGAGACAATCCTACTTAACCTGACAACCAGTCAATCACCAGAACTCTTGGCCATTCAGGCCAAAGACAATAAAGGAAACAGACAATAAAGGAACAAAACACCCATCCAAAAAAGACATCAGAAGAAACAATGCCTGTACCTATAGTTATCCCAAACCCAGATGGGTAAACATCAGTATAAGAATACATCCAGAAACATAAAGAGCAATACGGCACCACCAAAACCTAGTGGTTCTACAACAGCAAGACCTGAACATCTCAGTGCAGATGAAGCAAAAGAAAACAACCTTAAAAATAAATTTATGAAAATGATAGAGGCCTTTAAAGAGGAAATGAAAAGTTCCCATAAAGAAATTGAGGAAAAGACAAACAAAATTTGAAAGAAATCAATAAATCCCTTAAAGAAAGCCAAGAAAAAAAACAATCAAACAGGTGTAGGAAACAATTCAACACTTGAAAATTTAAATAGAAGTAATAAAGAAAACACAAACTGAGGGAATTCGGGAAATGGAAAACCTGGGTGAACAAACAGAAAACACAGATGCAAGCATAACCAACAGAATACAAGAGATGCAAGAGAGAAGATTGTATTGAAGATACAATAGAAGAAATAGAGGCATTGGTCAAAGAAAATGTTAAATCCAACAAATTCTTAACACAAAACATCCAGGAAATCTGGGACACCATGAAAAGACCAAACCCATGAACAATAGGGATAGAAGAAAAATAATTCCAAAGGCACAGAAAATATATTCAACAAAATTATAGAAGAAAACTTTCCCAACCTAAAGAAGGACATGCCTATGATGATATAAGAAGCTTACAGAACACCAAATAGACTGGACCAAGAAATAAAGTTTCCTTGCTATGCCACATAATAATCAAAACACTAGACATACAGAATAAAGAAAGAATATTAAGAAATGAAAAGTAAAAAGACCAAGTAACATATAAAGGCAGGCCTGTCAGAATTATATCTGACTTCTCAATGGAGACTCTGAAAGTCAGAAGGTCTTAGACAGGTGTATTAAAGACAATAAGAGATCATGTATGCCAGCCCAGACTACTACACCCAGCAAAACTTTCAATCACCATAGATGGAGAAAACAAGATATTCCATGACAAAACCAGATTTAAACAATACCTGTCCACAAACCCAGACCTACAGAAAGCACTAGAAGGAAAATCCAATCCAAGGAACTTAGCTGTGCAAAACTACAGGCAATAGATAATCTCATACCAGCAAATTGCAAAGAAGTGAAACACACATGCACATCCACCACCACCACCGAAACCAAAAAATAACAGTAATTAATAATCACTGGTCATTAATATCTCTTAATGTCAATAGACTCAACCCATCTATAAAAAGACACAGGCTAACAAATGGATATGAAAACAGAATCTATCCTTCTGCTACATACAAGAAACACACCACAATTTCAAAGACAGACACTACCTCAGAGTAAAGGGTTGGAAAAAGACTTTTCAATCAAATGGACCTAAGAAAAAAGATGATGCAGCTATCCTAATACCTAACAAAATAGACTTCAAACTAAAATTAACCAAAAGAGATAGAGAAGGACATTTCATATTCATCACAGGAAAAATCCATCAAGATGAAGCCTCAATTCTGAACATTTATTCCCCAAATACAAGGGTATCCACATTTGTAAAAGAAACTTTACTAAAGCTTACATCACACATCAAACCCCACACACTAATAGTAGGAAACTTCAACATCCAACTATCATCAATGGACAAGTCTGCCAGACAGAAACTTAACAGAGAAATAAGGGAACCAACAGATGTAATGACTCAAATGGACTTAACAGATATCTATAGAACATTTCACCCAAACACAAAAGAATATGCCTTCTTCTCAGCACCTCATGGAACCTTCTATAAAGTTGATCACATACTAGGTCACAAAGCAAATCTCAACAGACAAAAAATTCGAATAACCCTCTGTATCTTATCAGATCATCATGGCTTAAAGTTAGAATTAAATAACACAAATTACAGTTAGCTTACAAACTCATGGAAACTGAACAATGCTCAACTGAATCACTACTGGGTCAAGGAAGAAATAAAGAAAGGCATTAAAGACTTCCTAAAATTCAATGGAAATAATTGCCCAACACATCCATACTTATGGGATACTATGAAAGCAGTGCTAAAAGGAAATTTCATAGCACTAAGTGCCTACATAAAGAATTTGAAGAAATCTCACACTAGCAACTGAATAGCACACCTTAAAGTTCTAGAACAAAAAAAAGCAAACTCACCCAGGAGGAGTAGACAACAGGAAAAAGTCAAACAGGGCTGAAATCGATAAAATGGAAACAAAGAGAACAATACAAAGAATCAATGAAACAAAGAGTTGGCTCTTTGAGAAAATCAAAAAGATAGTCAAACCCTTATTGAAACTAACCAAAAGGCAGAGAGAGAATATTCAAATGAACAAAATCAGAAATGAAAAGGGGGGGCATAACAATAGATACTGAGGAAATTCAGAGAATCATCAGGTCATACTTCAAAAACCTATACTCCACAAAATTGGAAATTCTAAAAGAAATGGACAATTTGCTGGATAGGTACCACACACCAAAATTAAATCAAGACCAGAATAAACAATTTAAATAGACCTAGTACCCTAATGAAATAGAAACAGTCATTAAAAGTCTCCCAATGTAAAAAAAAAAAAAGCCCAGGGCCAGATGGTGTCAGTGCTGAATTCTACTAGAATTTCAAAGAAGAGCTAATACCAATACTACTCAAACTGTGTCACACAATAAAAGCAGAAGGAACACTGCCAAACCCTTTTTTTAATGAGGCTATATTACCCTGATATCCAAACCACACAAAGATGCAACAAAGAAAGAGAATTACAGACTAATTACCCTCATGGACATCAATGCAAAAATACTCAATAAAATATCAGCAAACAGAATCTAAGAACACATCAAAAATATCATCCACCATGATCAAGTAAGCTTTATCCCAGAGATTCAGGGGAGGTTCAATATACAAAAATCTGTCAATGTAATCCACCTTATAAGCAAACTGAAAGATAAAAAACACATGATCATCTCATTAGATGCTGAAAAAGCCTTTGACGAAATCCAACACCTTTTAATGACATAGGCCTTGGAGAGATTAGGGATACAAGGAACATAACTAAAAATAATAAAAGCAATATACAAGAAGCCAACAGCCAACAAATTAAATGGAGAGAAACTCAAAGTGATTACACTAAAATCAGGAACAAAAGAGAAGGCTGTCCACTCTCTCCATATCTATTCAACATAGTACTTGAAGTTCTAACTAGAACAATAAGACAACAAAAGGAGGTCAAGGAGATACAACATGGAAAAGAAGTCAAACTTTTGCTATTTTCAGATGTTATGATAGTATACATAAGTGACCCAAAAAATTCTACCAGGGAACTCTTACAGTTGATAAGCGCCTTAGGTAATATGGCAGAATATAAGACTGATTAAAAAAAAACAGTTGCCCTCCTATATGCAAGTGATAAATGGGATGAGAAAAAAAATCAGAGAAATGACACCCTTTGCAATAGCCATAAATAATATAAAATAACTTAGGGTAACTCTAACCAAACAAGTAAAAGACCTGTATGGCAAGAACTTTAAGTCTTTGAAGAAAGAAATTGAAGAAGATATCAGAAAATGGAAAGATTTCCCATGCTCTTACATAGGTAGGATTAACATAGTAAAAATGGCAATCTTACCAAAAGCAATCTACAGATTCAATGCAATCCTCATCAAAATCCCAACACAATTCTTCACAGACCTCAATAAAACAATACTCAACTTCATATGGAAAAACAAAAAAACTCAGGATAGCTAAAACAATCCCGAACAATAAAGGAACTTCTGAGGCATTACCATACCTGACTTCAAGCTTTACCATAGAGCTATAGCAATAATAACAGCTTGGTATTGGCATAAAAACAGACATGTGGATCAATGGAAACATATTGAAGACCCTGAAATAAATCCATACACCTATGAATACCTAATTTTTGACAAAGAAGCCAAAATTGTACAATGGGAAAGAGAAAGCATCTTCAACAAATGGTGCTGGCATTACTGGATGATGATATGTAGAAGAATGCAAATAGATCCATATCTATTGCCATGCACAAAACTCAAGTCCAAGTAGATCTGATATAAAGTACTGCTAAGCCACAAGCCATGTGGCAAAGTATATATTTATAAAAATGGGTTAATTTAAGATATAAGAGCTGGCTAGCAAGAAGCCTGCTAAGGTCATAGTTTAAAAATAATATAAGCCTCTGTGTGTTTATTTGGGACCAAGCAACTGCGGGACATGGGTGGGAGAGATTCTGCAGGACTGGAGAAAACTTCTGACTACATGGATCAAAGACCTCAACATAAATCTAGTTACACTGAACTTGATAATAGAGAAAGTGGGAAGTAGCCTTGAATGCATGGGCACAGGAGATGACTTTCTGAATATAACACCAGTAGCACAGACACTGAAATCAGCAATTAATAAATGGGACTTTCTGAAACTGAAAAACTTCTGTAAGGCAAATGACATGGTCAATAAGACAAAATGGCAGCCCACAGAATGGGAAAAGATCTTCACAAATCCCATCTCTGGCAGAGGACTGATCTCCAAAATATATAAAGAACTTAAGAAACTAGACATCAAAATACCAAATAATCCAATTAAAAAACGGGATATAGATCTAAACAGAGAATTCTCAACAGAAGAATCTCAAATAGCTGAAAGATATTTGAGGAATTGCTCAGCATCCTTAGTCATCAGGGAAATGCAAATCAAAATGACTCTGAGAACCATGTTGTGCCTGTCAAAATGTCTAAGATCACAAAGGCTGATGACAGCTTATGTTGGAGAGGATATGGAGTAAGGGGAACACTCTTCCACAGTTGGTGGGAGTGCAACCTTGTACAGCCAGTTTGGAAAGCATTATGGCAGTTTCTCAGAAAATTGGGAATCAATCTACCTCAAGATTCAGTTATACCAATCTTGAGTATATACCCAAAGGATGTTCAATCATACCACAAGGAGACTTGCTCATATATGTTCATATCAGCATTATTCATAATAGCCAGAACCTGGAAACATCCTAGATGCCCCTCAGCTAAGGAATGGATGGATAAAACAAATGTGGTATATGTATACAATGGAGTATTACTCAGCAGTAGTAAATAACAATGACATCATGAAATTTACAGAAAAATGGATGGAACTAGAAAAAAATCATCTTTAGTGAGGTAATTCAGACCCAGAAAGACAAACACAGTGTGTACTCACTCATAAGTGGATGGTAGACATTGTAGCTGTAAGTTTTCCTGTGTCCCAGCCAGCTGGCAGTTGGGACAAATCTCTCTCACTCGTGGCCCCTAAGTAAGCACACAGAGGCTTATATTAATTATAAACTGGATGGCCTATGGCTCAAGCTTCTTGATAGCTAGCTTTTATATCTTAAATTAGCCCATAACTATTAATCTATATATCACCACATGTTCCATGGCTTTACCTGCATCCCATTACATGTTGTTCCTTGGGCGACTGGATGGCATCTCTCACTCAGCCCTCCTCTTCCCAGAATTCTCCTTGTCTGTTTATCACACCTATACTTCCTGCCTGGCTACTGGCCAATCAGAATTTTATTTATCAACCAATCAGAGCAACACATTCACAGCGTACAGAGCAATATTACCCATCAAGACACAAAGGGAAGGATACCCCGGATATAATTCACAGCCCCAGAGCAGTTAGGTAATAAGGAAGACCCTGAGAGAGATACATGGATTGCCCTGGGAAAGGGAAATAGATGAGATATCTTGGATAAACTGGGAGTGGGGGTGCATAGAGGGGAGAGGATGAGAGATGAGAACATGCGGGAATGGGATGGCCGAGTTGGGAGAGGGATGAAGAGGGAGAGCAACGAAAGAGATGTCTTGATAGAGGGGTTAGGGGGAAACTTGGTGCCAGGGAAACTCCCAGGAATCCACAAGGATGACCCCAGCTAAGACTCGTAGCAATAGTGGAGAGGGTGCCTGAACTAGCCTTCTCCTGAAATCAGATTGGTGACTACCCTAATTGTCATTACAGAACCTTCATCCAGTAACTGAGGGAAGCAGATGAAGAGATCCACAGCCAAGTACTCGGTGGAGTTCTGGGAGTCCAGTTGAAGGGAGGGAGGAGGGATTATATGAGCAAGGGTGGGTTGAGATCTTGATGGAGAAACCCACACAGACAGCTGACCTGAACTCATGGGAGCTCTTAGACTCTAGACCTAGGGAGCCTGCATGGGATCGCCCTAGGCTCTCTGCATGTGGGTGACAGTTGTGTAGCTTGGTGTGCTTGTAGGGCCCCTAGTAGTGGGACCAGGATCTGTCCCTGGCTCATGAGTTGGCTTTTTGGAACCTATTTCCTATTTTAGGATGCCTTTCTGAGCCTTGATGCAGGGCAGGGAGGAGCTTGGTCCTACCTTAACTTGATATGCCATGCTTTGTTGACTTCCATGGGAGGCCATACCCTTTTTGAGGAGTGGAGGAAGGGGGGAAGTAGAGAAGAGTTGTGGGGAGGGAATGGGAGGAGAAGAGGGAGAGGAAACTGTGGTTGGTATGTAAAATAAATAAAAACTAATAATAATAATAATAATAATAATAATAATAATAATAATAATAAATGAGTACTAGAGATGGACATGCACATGCCCCCTAGAGCAGTTTGCTTTGGGCAGGTGAAAAGAAGCCATAGGCCTGCCTGAAGCCTTATGGTACCTGCTGGTTGGGCACCATTATGGTGAGCAAATGTGTGGTGGGTTATAGGAGGGAGAGAAAGGTTCATGCTCTTTAGAGTGAGGTGACTCTGAAGAGGAGAAGGCTGTGAAGAACAAACTGGTGTGGAAGGCCTGTTTGCCAGCCAGGAACATGATGTCCTTTGGTCCTGGGCTGGGCCCAAGGGCCATGTCTGGGTTCATGGCCCCATCCATGTTGATGTCCATGACCCCTATTACCACCAAGGGCCATGAGGATTCCTGGGGTCATGGCCTCCACATATGCCATGTAAATGCTCAAGAACTATACCACTGCAGGGACCATTCAGAACTGATCAGCCTGGACTGCTTCCCAGGGCAATGGAGTTGTCATGGTGGCTTGAGCTGAGGCCAGAGGCCATGTCTGAGTCTGATGTCCTATAGCAGCTAGGTCCATGACTATACCCATGTCCTGTGTCACCATTAAGGTCCACATGGATGCCTTGGCTATAGGTTACCACATGTGGCTATGTTGGGGACCAAGAGACATGTTGCAGCTGGGGCTATGACAATCTGGATGGTCTAGACTGCCACCAGTGGGTCTGGGTCCATGACCCTACCACAGCTGGGATCTGTGTTGATGTCTGTGATTCCTATTACCGCTGAAGGCTATGTGGATGCCCAGGGTATGGGTTAACACCTAAGGCCATACTGATGCCTGAGGGTCACACTATCTACCACCATGTTGGAGTCTGAAAGACATGTTGCTGCTGAGACCATGCCAACCTCAGTGGCCTGTGCTGCCTGCCACCTATGGCCATGGTGTCATCAGAGACCAAAGTGCTGTCAAAGGCCATTTCTGGGTCCATGGCCCCACCATAGTCATTGTTTGTGTCAATATCCGAGGATGTGGTTACCACTGAAGGCAGTTCAGGTACCCAGGGTATGGGCCAACACGTGAGGCCAGGTTGGGGCCCAAAGGTCATTCTTCAACCAGGACCTTGCAGATCAGGGTGGCCTGCATTGACACTTGGGGCTATATTCTTGCCTGGGCTGAGCTGTGGCTGGGGGCCATTTCTGGGTCCATGGCCCTGCCACAGCCAGAATCTGTGTTGAGCTCCAAAGCTCCTGTTGTAATCAAGGGTCATGTGACTGTCCAGAACCTGAACTGCCAAATCCAGGCAGCTTGGAGCCCAGGGACCACACTGTTGCTGGGACCATCTGGATCTAAGAGGCTCACACTGCTACCCAGGCCATGGTAACATCTGGTCCCAAGAAGCTGTGATGACTACATCTGAGTTGCTGGTCCTGCAGCAGCTGGGGTCTGTGTAGATGCCTATTGCCTGTATTATAACAGGGGCCAATGCAAACCATGTGTTAAACTATCTGTTGAAATACAAGGGCCCTGCTGAGCTGATCCCAACCCTCACTAGTTTGGAGTGACCTGCCTCCCCCTCACAGGAGAGCTGACCCTGAACCACTTTGGCCCTGGGATCTAATGGGTACCTATGACCCCAGCCCAGGAAACCTGGCCCTGCTTCCTAATAGGACAACTGCCCCCCCCACATACTTGGGAAAGCTTGTCCTACCTCTCACTATGGGCCTGGGATAGTTGGCTCTGACCATCACCGGAGGGGAGTGCCCTCAGCAGCCTAGACTGACCAAATCAGCTGCCATGCAGGCACACATTCAGGGCTTGCAGTAGGTACATCCCAATATCTACCCCATCTATGACCTGCTGGAGTATTTGAAGGGACTGATCCTATGGAACCATAGCTACAGGATCTCCGTGACTTGGGGTAACAGAGCATATCAGAGAAGAATGTTGGTGGGGGTCCAGTACTGATGGTGTACCAAAACCAGAGACTTTGAACCTGACCAACAACTCATTACACAATGAACATTTCCAAGTAAAGCTGTCTGGACAAAAGGGTATACTGCATGATACACAGCAACTCCCAGTGCCACTAAGATAAATGAAGAGGTGATAGAGATAAGGAAAGATGGAAGAGCGAAGTGTTTTTTTTTATTATTTTTATTGTTTATTGCTTATGTTATTTTTATTCTTTTTTAGCTTTTCTTTGGGAGGGACACTACAAGAGGGAGGAATAGATATGGAGGGACGAGAACATGAATAGGATTGGGGTGAATGATGTGAAATTCCCAAAGAATTAAAAAAAAAGGTGCAAGGGAAAAAGGCCAAGTAATAGATGAAGGCAGTCCTATTAGAATGACACTTGACTTTTCAGTGGAGACTCTAAAAGTCAGAAGGACCAGGACAGATGTTGTACAAACTCTAAAAGACCACGGATGCCAGCCCAGATTACTATACGCTGTAAAACTTTCAATCACCATAGATAGAGAAATTATGACATTCCACAATAAAGTCAAATTTAAGCAATATCCTCAAATCCATTCCTACAGAAGGTGCTTGGGAAAACTCCAAGTGAAAGTGGTTAACCATACCCAAGAAAGCACAGAGAATAAATAATGCCAGACTATCACATCAAAAGAGGGGAAACACACACACACACACACACACACACACACACACACACCCCACCACCACCACCACCACCACCACCACCACCAAAACAAGAACAAAATGACAGGAATCAAAACACTGCTAATTGATAACTCTCAAACACAAATGTTCTAAATTTACCAATAAAAATTCACAGACTAAGAATGAGTATAAAAAAGAGAAACCATCCTTTTTCTGCAGGCAAAAAACACATCTCACCATCAAAGATAGATGCCACCTCAAGGTAAAAGGATGGAAAAAAGTTACTAAAATTAAATAGAACTAAGAAGCATGATGTGTAGCCATTTTAATATCTGACAAAATAGACTTCAAACCAAAACCAATCAGAAGACATAGGGAAGGAGAGTACATATTTATTAAAGGAAAAATCCACCAAGAAGACATTGCAATTCTAACATCTATGCACCGAACAAAAGGGCACTGAAGTTTATAAGAGAAAATCTACTGAAGCTTAAATTACATATTGACCCTCACACATAGTACCCCACTCTCATCAACAGACAGATCAGCTTGACAAAAACCAGAGAAATGCTGGAGCTGACTGAGGTTATAACCCAAATGAACCTGACAGGTATTTACAGAACATTACACTCAAACACAAAAGAATATATGTTATTCTCAGCATCTCGTGGAACTTTCTCCAAAACTGACAACATACTTGAACACAAAGCAAGTCTCCACAGATATAAGAAAACAGAAATAACACTGTGCATCCTATCTGACAACCACAATATCAACAACAACAGAAACAACAGGAAATTTATAAGCACATGAGAACTGAGCTACTCACTACTGAATGAAAAATTAGTCAAGAAGGAAGTTAAAGACTTGCTAGAATTAAACAAAAATGAGTACACAACATACCCAAAAATTTATGGGACACAATGAAGGTGATTCTAAGAGGAGAGTTTATAGCACTAAGTTACTACATAAAAAAATTGGAGAGATACAATGCTAGTAACTTAACAGCACACCCGAAAGCTCTAGAACAAAAAGCAGAAATGTTACCCAAAGTAGATGACAATAAATAATCAAACTCAGGACTGAAATCAATAAAATAGAAAAAATAACACAACAATAACAACAAAAAATACAAAGAATCAATGAAACAAAGGGTTGGTTCTTTGACAAAACCTTATTCAAATTTATTACAAAGGTGGATTGTGGGAGATATTCAGATTAACATAATTAGAAATGAACAGGTGGACATAATAACAGATACCAAGGAAACCCAGAGAACCATGAGGACTCTACCAAACTGGAAAATCTAAAATAAGTAGGTAATATTTTTGATATATACCACCTATGAAAGCTAAATCAAGATCAGATAAGCAATTTAAATAGACCTATATCCCCTAGGGAAATAGAAGCAATAATTAAAAGTGCACCCCCCCAAAAAAGCCTAGGGCACAGAATTCTACCAGACTTTCAATGAAAAATCAATGCCAATGCTCATCAAATTATTCCACAAAATAGAAACAGAAAGAACTATGGCCAACTCTCTTCATGAGGCCATATTATCTTGACACCTAAACCATGTAAAGAGTGACCAAGAGTGACCAAGAGACCAAGTTCTCTTATGAGCATAGATGCAAATATTCTCCATAAAATACTTGAAAACAGAATCAAGAACACGTCAAAGAGATCATCTACTATAATCAAGTTGTCTTCATCCCAGAGATGCAGAGATAGTTCAACATACATAAACTAGTCAATGTAATCCACAATATAAACAGACTGAGGGGTAAAAAACCATATGATCATCTCATTAGTTGCAGAAAAGGCCTTTGACAAAAAATCAAACACCCCTTCATGATAAATTCTTGGAGAGACTAGTTATGCAAAGAATGTACCTCAACATAATAAAGGCAGTTTATAGGAAGCTGACAGCCACCATCAACTTAGGTAGAGAATAATTAAAAAAAAACTTCCACTAAAATCAAGAATAAGACCAGGTTGTCCACTCTTTCCATAACTATTCAATATAGTACTTTAAGTCTTAGCTAGGGCAATAAGACAAGTGAAGAAGATCAAATGGATATAAAATGGAAAGGAACAAGTCAAAGTATCATCACTTGCAGATAATATAATAGTATGCATCAATGATTCTAAAATTCCATTGGGAAGCACATAGAGCTGACAAACACTTTCAGTAAAGTATCTGGATACAAATTTATCTCACAAAACCCAGTAAACCCCCTATATACAAGTGACAGAGAAAGATATCAGGGAAACAACACCTTTCACAATAGCCTCAAATAATAAAAACATCTTGGGATTATATTACTTTAATCACAGAAGTGAAATATTTGTATAATAAAAGCTTTAAGACATTGAAAAAAGAAATTGAAGTAGATATCAGAAGATGGAAATCTCCCCCATGCTCATAATAAAGATGGCCATCCTACCAAAAACAATTTACAATTTCAATGCAACTCCCATCAAAATTCTAATACAATTCTTCAGAGATCTTGAAAGGACAATTTTCAGCTTCATATGGAAATACAAAAAATCCAGAATAGCTAAAACAATCCTGAGTAATAAAAGGAATTGCTAGAGGTATCATCATCTCTGACCTCAAATTGTACTACAGAGCTATAGTAATAAAAAAAAAAAAAGCATGGTATTGCCACAAAAATGTTCATGTTTGGAATTGAATTGAAGGCTGTGACATAAATCCACACACCTATGAACCCTTGATTTTTGATAAGGAAACCAGAAATACATACTGGGAAAAAGACAACATCTTCAAAATTTGTGCTTAACAACTCAGATGACTGCATGTAGAGAAATTCAAATAGATTCATACCCTAGACATACCTGAAGCCCAAATGGATCACAGACCTCAACATCAAAGCAAATTCATCAAACCTGACAGGAGAAAAAGTGGGGAATACCCTTAAATTCCCTGGACCAGGAAATGATTTTCCAAACAGAAGATCTTTAGCACAGGCACTAAGACCAACAATTAATAAGTGGGACCTCATGAAACTGAAATCTTACGAACTGTACATCTGATAGAAGGCTAATATTCAAAATATGTAAAAATAAAACAAAACAAGACAAACAACAACAACAACTCAAGAAACTATACATCAAGAAAACAAGTAACTCAGTTAAAATGGGATACAAATCTAAACAGAATTTTTGAAAAAGGAAAATCATCAGGGAAATGCAAATCAAAACTACTTTGAGATTCTATCTTACTCCTATCAGAATGTCTAAGATTAAACAAAATAAAACAAATCAAGCAAAAAACCCCATGAAAAACTAACAAACACAAACAAAAAACAAAACAAAACAAAACAAAAAAGCCACTTCCCCCCCAAAAAACAAATGATAGCTCATGTTGATGAGGATATGGAGTGTGGGAACATTCGTTCATTCCTGGTGGGAGTGCAAACTCACGGGGTTCTTCAGGAAGGTTGGAATCAATTGACTCCAAGATCCAGCTATACCACTCTTGGGCATATGCCCAAAGGACACTTCAGGCTACCACACAGACTCTTGTTCAACTATGTTCACTGATGCCCTATTCAGGATAGCCAGAAATTGGAAGCAACCTAGATGTCCCTCAACAGATGAATGCATAAAGAAAATGTGGCACATTTACACTTGTAGTATTACTCAGCCTTTACAAAAATGAAATCATGAAATTTTCAGGTATATGAATGGAACTAGAAATAAAAAACTGACTGAGGTAAACCAGACCCAGAAAAAAAATATGGTATGTATTCACTCTTACATGCATATTAGCCATTAACTCAATGATAACTGAGTTATAATTCATAGAACCAGAGGTTAGGTATAGAGTAAGGGACTAGGGGGTGGGCAAAAAGATCTCCCTAGGAAAGGGAAATAGAATAGATAGTTATGGATGGATGGGTTTCTGGGAACTTGAACAGGCATGTCAAGTGGGGAGGTTGGGGGAAAAGGGGGTTGAGGAAGAGAATACGAAGAGAGACAGATAAAATTAAGGCCATTTGAGGGTTAGTATAGAAACCTAACACAGTAGAAGCTTCCTAAAATATATACATGTGTGGAGGCAATCTCCAACTCCAATTGGCCATCTCTTGTTATCAAATGCAGCTTCAAGTGCCAGGGTTACTTCTGAAGTTTTGGCCAAAGAAATAAAATATTTTAAAGAAGTATGTATATATACACATATACATGTTTGGATAAATGAATTTCTTCAACATAAAATACTAAAGTGTTCAGGACAGAAGTGATGTATTTAAAATGTATGTTCCCACTTTCTTTTATGACAATAGTTAATAGTTTTTAATTTAAATTGTATTTTAATGAATATACTTTGTTCTTGAACATGAAAGTTAATGGTGTGGTAGAAATTATGTCCCTGAAAATTTGTTCATGATTTGGAGCTAAGCAAGCTGCCAAGAGAGAAAAATACAGTATCAAATAAAACATGTTTTAAAATGTATGTTATGGTTTGAGAAAAAGTTACTAATATGACTGAGTATGAAGAATCTTTGCTGTATACTTTAACAAGAGAAGAATTGTCTTTAATTTTGCTTCTTACTAGATAGATAAATGGGATTTTAGCTCTTTGTTGAAAATCTTCAAGTAGCAAATTGTACACAGGGTAATTCCCCAACCCCCCAATTCAAAGTCACAGTTAATAATCATAGATTAGTTTATGTTTTTCAAATTAACTTTTGGAATACTAAATATATACAAGAATTTTGATTTGATGAAGAGAAAATTGAACAAAATTTGCAGAATTACATCATTATGCCTCTCGTTTCCTTATTGCATTTCTACATCAGTGTTTGCTGTGCTTCCTGCCTTTAACAAATGATCAATTATGGATATAAATTGGACAATCTTTGACTAAGAATTTACAAAAGCAATGTGCTGTTCAAAACGAATGCACTAGCTAGGGTTAGCACTGAGTGATCTGACCTCCAAGCACTGGCTATGTACACATACAGACACACACGGAGAGTCCTAAGCTTCTCCTTCTAAAGGAAGAGTGCCCATGTTGTTTTATTTTTGGTGAAAGTCATGCAACACAAATGAACATGGTTCTTATTTTGTGGCTGTCAGCTTTGGGACCCATTGGGAAATACTGCTGCAGTAATCACTTTTGCAGAGAGAGCCAGAGGTGTGCCTTTGCCAAGTGGTTAAGGAACTAGACACTGAACGAAGCAAGTAGCTGCCCCATCTATGTCACTATAATTGGTATTTGGTTTGGAATCATTATCATTATTGATGTCAATATAAAAATTGTGATTCATTTCAGTTCCTCTAATGTAAAATGCAAGTCATAAAGAACATTTAGCTCCTTAGGATGACTATCTGTCTACTGCTGGTGTTAAGCCTCTAGTAAGCTATGAAATGCACAAAGACATTATTAGCCTTTCCTATTTATGAAGACTATTATTTTTTCCATGACACTGTGACATTTTTTATGTGGCTCTTAAATACTAATGTTTTACTAAGTTGTATCCTACTATATTGGAAAAGTCATAATTTCTCACATTGATGTTTATAATTAATTTTTAAGTTAGGATACAAAGTGATAGGCTTTTATTATGGTGTTTTCACATACATGTCTATATTTTGTTTCACACATTGACTTTTCAAATAGAACAAAATAGTAATTTGGATTCCAAAGCCTATCCTAAAGCATCAGATGGTACAATAAGAAATGAGAGAACTGGTTCTGCTCTTTTAACTACTCAGCTGGATGCACACAGGGAAGCTCAGATTTTCCATCAATAATTTTGTTTGTTTTATATGATGTACATCAAAGTCCAACAATGTAGAAATCATCATATTTTTAAAGTTGAGGCAAATAATTACTCACAATGGCTTGCCCCATTGTTGGGAAATCTGCAGACACTCATTAGAGTTGGACTGGATATTCAGGGGGCTTCTGCCCATGACTGCTGTGGGCGGGTTCCATACCATGTTTCACAAAATAGAACCAGCCCCTATTTCTTCTTTTCATTCTCTGACTTCCACACTGGGAAATGCTCTTTCAATACAGTGTAGTGAAGAGGAAAATTCCAGTAATATTGTTTTCTCTTTTTGTTAATGGATGGTGAGATCAGGGTTATTTGCTTCTTTCTGGGATAACGATACACTTACTTGAAAACATGTTCATGAATTTCATGTAATACATTACATATTTTCTCCTTCAATAGCTTGTGATTTTCTTGAGAAAAGAGGTCACTGTCTCATTTATAATGCTGGGAGTGTCCTCTTATATATGCCATGCACCATGTATAAACAGAGATGTGAAAAGTGAATCCACAAGCTCCCATAGCTAAACACTGAATGATGAAAGCTAGAAATAGAACACACGTCTAAGGAAGAAAGACCTGTGCCACATAACCATATGCCTTTAGAATGTCCTTCCTCTTGCTACAGGACTACAGAGAGGGACTTCATTTGGAAACTGCATAGTGACAGATGAATTAAAGTGAACTCATCCCTCAGGAGGACAGGCTGCTGATGCAATATGACTGTGTCCTTACAAAAGGAGGAAGTAGACACAAACACAGAA
>CABHPR010151886.1:0-51091 GCA_902168415.1 Peromyscus melanophrys | reverse complement strand
GCCTTTAATCTCAATACCAATCATAGAAGACCTGGAGGTCTGTATAGATGGGCAGTGACGAGGAGATCATGTGGTTGGGTTTACAACCAATGAGAAGGCAGAACAGAAAGTCTATAAAAAGACAGATAAACAGGATGTAGGTCTCTTGCGGAGGGAAGGACAGGAGCGGCAGTGAAGGGTAAGGTTTTTAGTGCTTAGCTATTACTCTGACCTCTTGGACTTTCATCTCTGCATTGGCTCTGTGTTTCTTATTTAACAAGATGGTTACATCTACATTTCTGCAACATGTTAGAAAATCTAGAATGAAGAGAAGAAGTAGCATAGTGGTGGCAGCTTAGACCTGGGCACCACATGGATAAGCAATGTAATTTAATTTGATTATAAATAGGAATATTGCCAAATCTTACTGTCTGTATCTGAAGATGTTGAAAATTAAAGTTTTCACTGCCAAATAGAAATGGGAGCTCATAAAGTAAATTAACATGTCAGAAAAATGGAGTTTCAGTTGAGCACACATCTGTTTTGTGACTATTATTTATTTATGCTATAAATTATGTCATCTAAATTAGCTAATTGGACCAACAAATCTATATCCCCAACCACTCTGTGACATCAGTTACTGATGAGTTACATTAGGCTTCAAAGACTCCCTGCAGCACTCTGTCAAACTGGAAAATAAGAGAAACAAAAGAACTCCTGGTGGATGACTATGGGTTGTGACTATGGGTTGTCTTTGTATCCATTGTTAGATTCCAGTGCACAAAACAATTTGGTCTTTAAAACTGACACAGTGCCACCTATTCCTTATAACCTCACAGGGTCCTTAAAATCAAGACAAGGGGTTTACCTTCATGATATGTCCTTCCCAGTCATTCACAAATAATAAAACTTCCTAAATTTCTTTTTTTAATGGGTACAGAAGAACCATGCACATCAATTGGCTGCTACATAATGTTTTGATATTTATATACATTATGTAATGTTTAAACCAAATTAAATATATCCATATCTGGAAACATTTATCATCTTGCAAAATTCCTTTAATTCATTATAATTCAAGGACACAGAGACAGAAAGACTGACATGCAATGTTGCAAGGTAATTTCCCTTCAATCTGTTCATAGATCCATTGTCCTCTGTTAGAGCATTCTATCAGATGGACCCAAGGTTTGTGGTCCTTTGGAAGTGTTCATCATCTTCTACCATAATGCCCACTTCTCTCCCCAGTATCAATCAATGATTTTTAATTCATTATCATTCCTGACCTGCATGACTTCAATTTTAATTCTTTGGACTTTTAATACAGATAATTGATGTCAGCATCTTCATCTGTCACTTCTTTAATGCCTTTTCTTCTGGTGAAAATATCTCCCATTTCATCCATCCTCCTCATTTCCATGACCAAATGCTTTTGAATTTACAAATGTTAATACCAACACCCCTGATAGATCTCAGACATATGTGTTATACTGAGTATTCTTAGCAAGTCCTGATACTTTCTCTGCCTCTCCATCCCCATCACCTCACACTCAGCCATGCTGAGTATAATAGGCTGGCCTCAAGCTCACATCTTCCACTCTCATCCTTCCTACTTCATGAATTACAGGAGTATGCTGCCATGACCAGCTATCCTGTCTCTGTCTCTGTCTCTGTCTCTGTCTCTGTCTCTGTGTCCTTATGCCTCTCTGTCTCTCTCACTATTTTACTGTCTCAAACAGACTCACAACTGCATTTAACCTTCTGGTTCCCCTCTATTTATTAATCTTACAAGTGTAGCTTTCATTCACCTATTTTTGCCTTATTTTTGAGAGAAATTACACTATTACTTGTGTATATATCTTTGCTCCTTTCTCACTCTGTGGTGCTTATCTGATAAACTTACAGCCATCCACTTTAATTCACTTTTTTCTACTCTGTACCTGGGATCCCTAAACAGTATACATTTGGAATATATACAAACCTGACTCAAGGCCTCTTTAAATCACAGCTGTGTATCTCAATTCAGTTATTATAGTACAATTATATATATATATATATATATATATTCTATTTGCCTTTCATATGTGTGTGTGTGTGTGTGTATACAAATTCTTCAGAGAGAACTGTTTTTATAACTTACTATCTCTTAAGTGCCAGTATACCCTCCCACATGATCTTTCAATTGGTATTCTTGCTGTCTAATTCACTGAGAGTACTTAGGTATCTACTGAAGCCTATCCCTACTTATCTTCATCCTATACAATCACTTAACTTTCCAGATTCTTATGCAAAGTCACTTCTTCTACCACAATTCTCTTTTGTCTCTCTTATATCAGTTGCTCTATCCATTATTTTATTCTCATTAGAGAAAAAGAAGAGATTATATATTATATATACATATATGTGTACATGTATATATACACATATATCCTCCAATCATAAAATAAAAATAAAACCAAAACCAAAAACATAAAACAAACAAACCCACAAAGGGCTGCCTTTAGGAGTCCGTTGTCATTCCTCCTTTGATGCTCTTTCCTTGTATTATTTGTGTCTCTTATGTAACGAAATACCAGACAAGTGACTGAATGAAGGGAAGGTTACAGTTTGAGGGCAGAGACCCATGTAGGAGGAAACTTCTGACGGCAGGAGCATGAGGCAACCTCATCTTGTCCACTGAATGTTCCCTCAAGGGCAAGAATCTATTTGTTATATATTTTGAATCTCTCCCAAACAACTACCCCAAATGCCTAGAATATACTTATTTAATAAATAACTTATTAACATATTAATTACTGAGTGTAGGAAATACCTTTATCCTAGATCATGGTTTGATTTTCCTCCCTTTCTTTAGATACAAGGAAATACTTAACATCTAAGCTTCCTCAGATTCTCCCCTAGCTAAAATAATCAGTCTACTTCATGTAGAAACACAATAAAAATACATGTGAATTGGAGATGAAATACATCATCTCCTGTCTTTGGGATGCTCTAGATGGAGAAATGGAAGTGGGGTGAAGTAAATGTCCAACCAAGATTTCAAAAGAAATTATCAAGTTTCTCCTTTACCTTCAGATTCTTGTCCCCACTACCAACTACCCTGACTACACACACATGCACACTCAGAAGCTAACCTGCTCAATTCACATCCTGTCAGCATTATGTCCCCAAAGCATGAAATTGCTTTCCCTGATAGTATTCTGAAATATGTCCTACAAAGACTCTAGCTGCCCAAGTGTGTTTTATCACTTAACTGTGAGGTGGAGCTGTGCACTTCAACCAAGCTGTGCTGGGAGCAGGATTGAAGAAGGACATTCTTCCAAATAAGAGATACTAAAGGCAATCCATAATTACTTTATATCATAGTCCTTCCCCATTTCTCATCACCTGTAAACTAGGATGCTTCAACTGCAATTTCTTATATTTTTGGTTGTGAGCTTAGCCTTTAATGGCTGAGCCATCTCTCCAGCCCTGCAATTTCTATTTAATGGTGCAAGTCAGTCTAGATGTGCAGGGGCAAAGACAGAAAGATCTTATTTGTCTTTCACTTCCAGAATTAAGTCTGGCACACTGTTTAGATAAAGTCTGGAAATTCTAGGTTTATGGGTTTTTTTTGCATTTTAATTTGACAAATAGTTTAAAAGAATGATTCATTGTATTGGAATTAGTAAATAAAATAATATTTTTTAAACAGAGTTTTATCCATTTCCCTTTTAGTTTCTTACACATATAATATTTTATTCATCCCTTATGTAATTTATCTGTCCGATAGGCTAAATAGAATTCTATGAAATACATAAATGATATAAGGCCAAAAATTAACAGAGCATGAGGAATACAAATTTATAAAAAATTACATTTGCAAAATTTATCGATATGACTAGTGTGCTAAAAAGTTTTATGATAATAGAAGATAAGTCATGTGTTTTTAATCTCATTTTTCATTCTCACATATTATAATAGGTAGCATTTATGTAAATCCATTTCTTGCCAGTTTGTTAAGTACCCTTGTGAATTCTTTCAACTAATCTTCACAATCTCATGTGGAAGATACTATGGTTAACTCCACCAATGCAAACTGATAAAGATCAAGGAAACCGAACTGGAGGTCCCACGGTTAGGAAGAAAGTGAACTTAGGGTCTGAAATCTAGTACACTGGTTTCAGAGATAAATTTTTCAACAATCTGCATTCAGAAAAGATTTAATTTTTTTATTCTTATATTATATCTTGACCACTGTTTCCTCTCCCTCCCCTCCCCAGTCTCTCCCCCACCTCCCCTCTCTCCAATACTCAACCTCTCTTCACCTCCCCTCAGAAAAGAGGAGGAAATTTTTACTTTATTATCAAATCATACATATGTTTATTGCAGAAACCATGATGTTTTAAACTACGCACTATATAACAACTAAACCAAGATGCTTAATCCAGCTATTGTTGTACAACATAACTTTTGGTTTGCAGAGTAGAATACTTCAAGTATACTCAGTAATTTTCAACAATTCTATAATTATTTTTAGCTATACTCAGCTTGTGGTACAATGGAAGTCTTGAACTTATTCTTGTTATGTACATGGAATTCTCTTTTCTTTGACTCACATTCTCTTGACTCTACACCCATACTACTCACTACTGATGTAATCAGCATCAGCTGTTGGTGTCAAGTTCATTTCACTGAATATAATGATTATCAGGATTACACACACGTTCTTGCAAATGATGAGGTTTCCTTTTTTAGAAACTGAGTGGTATTATGTTGAACATATATATCACATCTTTTTCTTCCATTCATCTGTAGATGAGTACTTAGGTTGATTCAATGTCTTGACTCTTGTGAATAATGCTTCCATAAATAAAAACATGCAGATTAATATTTTCATACCTGTCAATTTTACACTGTTTGAGTTTTAGCACTTGAATTTTGATTGTTTTGAGTCTGCAGACTGCTTTGGCTAGTTCAGACATTTAAAAATTATTGTTCAAACTCTTAAACATAGGGTCAGGAAGTTCCACTTCTAGATAAGGTGATATTTGCCATTGTTGGCTGCTGGAAGAGACAGAGTGAGTTTTCTTTAGGGATATGGCTCCTGAGAAGCTGTCTTTGCTCCAATAGATGATCCTCATGCATATTCTGGCAGCACCATGCAGAACCAATGGGTTTTAAAAGGAGCACATGATGTTTGAAGGGATCATTGTGAGAATAGAAGAAGAACTGGAGGGATGGGAATAGGGATAGTTTTGTTCAAAACACATTACATACATGTATGAAATTCTTAAACAACAAAAAGAAAAAAGAATTATTGAACATGAGCTAACTTTCCTTTATGTTTTTCATAACTATTTTTCATTAATGTTTCATAGTTTCCAGGGTATAATTCTACCTCCCTTTAAACATATCATATTCTCTATTTGAAATTTAACGACCACAAAAGTTTTTTTCACTTGATTTCTTTTTTAGATAGTTCATTGTTAATCTGAGAAACACTGGTAATTTTTGCTTACTAATATAGTAATCTATAAATTTATTGACTACTTTGTTATATGTACTCACATCTGAAAAGAGAGACAATTTCATTCCCTTTCAGTTTGAATAGCTAGGATTCATTATGCTGAACACAACCGAAGAGGACAAACCCAGGTCTTATTCCCAATCTTAGAAAAACTCAACTTGCCACCACTTATACTAGTGTTGAGTTTGTCATGTGAGATCTGAATCTCGCGGGACTTGCTTCTACTCCAGTTTTCTTAACAGGTACCTTATTATGAAAAGATACTTCATTTTGTTAAATTATGTATATATATATATATGTGTGTGTGTGTGTGTGTGTGTGTGTGTGTGTGTGTGTGTGTATTGCAGTAACCTTGTGGTTCAGTCATTTATTTACATAATGTAGTTAATTCTCATTTATTAATTTTCATATATCGGTTTAAGTATTCTATACATGTCTGTTAGGACCATTTGGTATTAAATACAGTTTGATTCTAGTGTTTCCTTGTTGATTTTAAATTTTAAATTGTCTACTGCTAAATTGAGGTATTGAAGTTCTCTAAAAGTACCATATTATAGTCATTCTCTTAAAATGTGTTAGTATTAGTTTTATATAGATAAATGCTATGATGTTGGGTACTTATATTTTTCAAGTTGTACTTGCTTGATAAATTGACTTTTTTGTATACCGATATTCTTTTCTTCGTTGTACAGGTTTTACTTATTTCTATTGGTGTAAGTATAGGCTTTCCTACTACACTTTCCTTCTATTTCACTCTTGGTCTTGTATATGTATATACATAATATATATATTATATATAATTAATGTATACAAATTATTTGGGAATTTCACAGTATGCACCCCAATCCCACTTATTACCCAGTTCTTCCATGTCAACCCTCCACATTTGTAGCCTTCCCCCCAAAAGAAAAATTTAAAAAAAAATAGAAATAAGAATTTAAAAAATCACTTTGCTTCTCCATATTTTTCACCTTTCCATCACTTATTCTAACTTCCTAGCAGTGGCATTGAAAGCTGTGGTGCGTCACCCAGTATACCCTTTTACCTAAACAGTTTTACTTGTACATGTTCATGGAATGAGTCGTTGGTCTGGTTCAAGGCCTCTGGTTTCTGATACATCAGCAGTGCTGGACCCTCACCATAACTCCTCTTGGATATCCAACTGTTGCCTTGAATCATGGAGATCCTGCAGCCATGGTTCCACAGGACTGGCCTCTTCAAGAGCTCTAGGAGATCATAGGTGAGGTAGATGTTGGGGTGGGTTACCTCAAAGTCCTAGAGTGTGCTTCGGTGGTAGCTGGGTTGGAAAGTCCAGGCCTCCACTGGGACACCTCCCTCTTCCCCCAGCAAGGGGTGGGCCCAGCTTTCCCTCATTCTCTCTCACCCATGCCATCTGATCTAGATTTCCCACTACAGCAGCCAACAGAGGGCAGGACCAGCACTCTCAGGGCCAGTGAGGGATGGGCCAGCTTAGCAGGACCCTCAGACATAAACATGGCCTCAGGTGGCACTCCAGACCATGGGCATCTACATGGCATTTGGAGGATGGGCCACAGACATCAATACAGACCCCCATAACCTCAGATAGCAGCACAGTCCACTCAGATAAGTATGGCCCCAGAGGCAGAATGGCCTCAGACATCAACATGGTCCCAGGTGGAGGCCCAGACCACAGATATCCACATGGCTTTTTGTGGTAACAGGCCATGGCATCAATACAGACCCCAGATATGGTAGGATCATGGACCCAGACATGGCCCTCAGCCACAGCATGGGCCTGGACATCACAAGGCCCTAGGGAGCCATGCAGGCTACTCACATCAGCCTGTTCCTTACCACTGTCACGGCGTCTACAGTTTTACCTCTCTCTATAGCACAGAACCACTTGCTTCTCTTTCTTTCCCATCTCTCCACCACATACTTGCTCACAGTAATGGTGTGAGGTATAGGGCTTGGATTATGGCCTCTGATTGGCTGGCATCTGCCCATTGTATGCGTCTTTGGTTGCCACCACCATTCTGTAAAGATCTCCACTTTACTAAGCTTCAACAGTTGACATTTCTTAGGGTTTATTTTTATTATTTTTACTTATACAAATGTGAGTTCAGATGACCATGGGGCTGACGTAGCAGTTGTGAGCTGCTTTACACAGGTGCTAGGATACCATCTAAATAAGAACAGTATATGCTCTAACACACTGAACTTCAGCTCCACATTTGATATTTTTATGTCATATCTTACATCTTTTTATATTGTGTATCCTTTTTTTGAAATAAAAGATATTATTTTTTAAAATGTCTTGCAAACATAAAACATCATATACCAAACTCAACCAGATCCAAAAATCTATACATCTCGGTAAACTTTTATGCTGTTAGAAAAACCATTTTGCAGCTGTGGATTCTGGGTTTTACACTCCCACTATCAAATATATTTTTACTCATTTACCCAGGCCAGCTGGGAGTGTCAGGCAGTGGGATCTGTGCTGGCACTAAGCTGTGCCTATGCAAGTTACTTTTGTGTTCTTGTGACAATACCAACAGCAATTGATAAGAGAAGAAGGATGTATTCCAGCACAGTTCTGTGTGCTTCAGTCCATCAGAGCAGGGAAAGCATGGTGAACTGCTTAGTTTCCTGCCGTCAGAGTATGTTACACAGACTGTTCACATCACAGTGGACAACAAAGCAGAAATCAGGACAAAAACCCACAGCTGGGTGTAACATTCAAACATCCAAGACTGTTGTGTGACAAGACTTTTCCTGAGGATAAACACACATGTCTACTCACCTCAGTTAGGGAACCCATGACAGACCAAAGCTCAGACACCAACAGAGTCCAACTTTTTGAATTAATGAGTTGTATTGGGGCTACTTACAGAAGTAGAAATTACTCAAAGACAGATGGATCCACAAAGTCTATTCCAGCATAGATGACAGTTCCCAAAAGCTAGGAACCTGGAGGCCTAGAATATACTGCACAACCTGCAAGAAGCTTAACAGGTTGAGAGGTGTCATTTCCAAGTGACTCACTTGGTCTCAAGCTCTTCTAGGCAGAACTCTGTTTTATGCTTATTCCAGGCAGTTGATCTTGTCTCAGAGTCTTCTTCACAGCTTGTCTTCTCTGAGAATGACTCTCAGTAGTCTTTATTATTTACTTCAGACAGAAGAGCCTAATGAATCTGGTCTGTTTTGTGGGTTTCCTGATGCTATTTTGAATTGTTTACCTTCTGGTTTAGGGAGCTTCTCTGCAAGATAGAATGTTTTAATGTCAGAGGAAACTGCTCCACAACAGAGGCCTACATTCAGTGATTAGGCCTTAACTTTGAAAGGTTCAGCAGACTTGAAGAATAGTGTCCCTAGTTAAGAAGCAAGAATTCAAATCATGGACCTGTGGGAGAGCCTTCATATTTAAAAGAGAACAGATCTGGAAGATCTATCTGTAGGCCATGTCATGAAGTTTGGGATAATGTAGGCCAGCTGGCACAGATCTTTACTAGGACCATCTAGAGCTATTGATTTAAAACCAATTCTGAATTCTGTTATCTTTCTCTTCCCCACATGCAGGGTATCTCTGTCTATGCTATTGTGTCCAGAAATAAATGAGAGGTATCTCAGGTAGTATAATCTGTCATCCCTACCCTTTTCAATGTGCTGTTTAAAAAAAATTCCTGTGCTATGCCTAGATGCTGTAACCTTTCAACTGTTTTGCTTAGTTCTTGTGAAGGTATTTAACGCCTGGATAGTTGTTTGAATTGATATTTCTGCAGAAGGACACACTCTGGACATTTCTATTCTGTTGTCCTGGTGACATGCTTCTTGGTATTAGCACATGTTCTAATGCAAGATGACTCCCGGGCCACATAGGAGAAAAGTCACAGATTACAAGGCTGATGTTTACTGGCTCAATAAGCTCTCTGCATTTTTATCTTGATACAAAGGGCTATAGTTTATTAATGATTTCTAAAGAAGTATAGAAAGGGAGTTCCTGACAATTGAGAAGAACTTTGACATGGCTTCTCATTACAAATATTGTTGTCAGAAATAAACATGGCATTATACAGACTTATTGCTAGTGTTTCCAACTACCCTATTCAGTAGTCTTAATTACAGCCTAGAAACATGGACAAAGTAGATAGTGGGAGTGATGGTAATGGCAACATAGACACCCTGTTATATCAGAAATGGCCTCGGAAAAGAGATGCTACTTATACAGCTTTGTTGAGATGACCTGGATAATTGTAAGTATACACAGAGTTTTGTAATCCTTGGAATTCCTGCTCTACTTCAGAAAGAACTGTAATTGAACATGTCTAAAAGGAAAATAATCTCCACACACAGTCTTTGGAATTGAGGTTAGAGAGACGTGGAGGAAGACAGACATAACATGCTATTCAGGAAATGTAGCAAGCTTTCTCAAATGTAGACTTTCCTTTGTGTGACTGCCAGTTCCTCAATGATGACATAGAGACTTATTATTAATTATGAAAGCTTGGTCTTTAGTTTAAGCTTGTACCCAATTAGCTCTTATAACTTAAATTAACCTGTTTCTATTAATCTACTTTCTGCCACATGACTTTTTTAACTTCTTCTCCAAACGTGGTCCATGTCTCACTGGCGTTTCCCCTCCTCTCTTCTTCTAAGATACCTCTCTCTCTGGAAGTCTTGCCTATTCTCTCCTGCCTAACTATTGGCCATTCAGCTCTTTATTAAACCAATCAGAAGGTGCCTTAGGCAGAGACATCATCTTTACAGTGTAACAAATATTTAGCAATATAGAAGGAATAAGACAAGAATGAAAGTTGATTCTTCCTTACTAGCTTTTGAACACAGAAGTAATGGATCTCTAGTACAGGACCAATGATGCTAGATCAAGATAATATTCACTGTGTCACACTTTGAGACAACAAACAATGACCCACAAAATCATTCACTGGCCTAGACTATAATAATTACACAAATTATGTGTGAGTGTGTATGTGAATTTATATGCATCTTTTAAATATTATTTATATTTTACATGTGTGCATGTTTTGTCTGCATGCATGTGCCTACCATGTGAGTGTCTGCTGTCTGTGGAGTCAGAAGAAGACATCATGTCCTTTGGAACTAAAGTTAAGGATGTCTGTGAATCAACATTTGGGTACTGGGAACTAAACCTGGGTACTCTGGAGGAACTGCCAGTGCTCTGAATCACTGAGCTATCTCTCAAAGCCCACTCATACTACTTGAAGGTGGATCAAATAGTGAAAGGAATAAAATTCACTTGAGTGAGATATATCAGTCCCTATCTTGTTTAATCACTAAGTAAAATCATACAATGCATTTACAGTGTCTTGATCTGTGATGTAATACATTACTTAATGGTCCTCATACTATTTTTCATGTAGTTAAGATGCCAAAACATTATATTTTATTTATTTGATGCATTGTTTTTGAATTACTGTTATTATAAACTATTAGAAATTTTTGTGGTTGGGAATAAGGCTGAGGTTGAGAAAGGTCCAAAGACTAATTGACACTATGTTGAACCTTACATATCTTCAGACTCAAAGTTATAATTTTATAGTCTAATCATTTTCAATTAGATTGTTGCAGTACCATCAAATATTTATTTAGTATTCAAGAGTTAAATAGGCATGTTCAATTTTTATGCTATTTCTTATGTAGATCATTTTAATGACAATGATGAACTAACACTACCTATAGTTGTCAGAAATTGGGATTAAGCAAAGATTGTGATTTTCCATTTAATTGAAAAAGGAAGCTGCAGTCAGGGAAATCTCTGTGGAACAAAGGCTGTGTGGAGAAAGAGCAAGTGTGTATGCTTGTGCAAGTATGTTCCCAGTGGCATGCTTAACCCTTTAGTGCCAGTGTTCAGGATAACTAATTTCCAATGCAAATAAACTCAAGCATAAGACGTCAGCGAAATGCAAGAAGTATTTCAATAGATTAGAATTTCCATCTTCCCCTTTCCTGAAGTGACAAGCCTGTGATACAGATTAAAGGAAGTGAAAATCCCTCCACAGAAGCCAGCCAAAAAAACCCTTTGCTTTCTAGTGTACTCATTTGGGTTCCAATTTCTATTATGTTTCTGCTCTAACATTACATTTGAGCTTCATCTTATTAAGTTCATTTACATCAGAGTGAAAGTCAGTGTAATAATAGAATAAATTATTTTGAAATTAATGTTAAAATACTAAAGACTCCAAGGCAGCTTTGATGATTAAAGTTGATTATAATGGCTAAATGTTGACAATATAATATATTCTCCAATTATTTCTCTGAATATTACATCTCATGATACATTTCTTCAACCTCCTTTGTTATTCTTTGCATTCAAAAAGGCATCTCTAAATATATAACCATGAAATTAAAAGCAGGAAAATCAGAATATAGAATCACAAAAAATTAAATAATGTGGAGAGCTAAATAATTTAGAAAGCCAGAAACCAATGCTCTGTTTTTAGTTCTGTTAAGATATATTGAAGACAGGCCATGTCTGCCAGAAAACCAGGTAAGATGCTTGAAGTCTTTCTCTTGCCTCTCTGTTCCCCCAGACCCAATCCTGCAGTCACATCTATAGTGCTTCACCAGAACCTCAGCAGTAGCTCCTGCCCACATCTCCTGTGGATCTTACAGAGTATCTCCCCCTAACCTCCCTTCCCACACTAGTCACTGTTTCCCAGCCCCCAGCTCCAGCAGGCATCCACTGATAACCTAAGGGCTGCCCCTCCCAACCCAAAAAGTAGACTAGAGGCAGCCCTACAACTCTCCTATTGTTCCTGGGATCCAATCCCCTCAGTCTCATCCTGAGATCTGTAGCTGGAAACCTGCTGTGGTTCCCCCTTTCCTCTCTGATGTCATCTCCAATGGATCACAAATACCTTCTTCTCTGACTTTCCTCCCTAACTCATCCCAGTTAAGCAGCCTCCAATAGCAGCAGACATTCCCTGTGAACACACCAGCTGAACAGGCCAGGAAAATAGGTAACACACAGCCATCACACTCCCCAAAAATCCAGAGCAAGCAAAGCAAAACAAAACAAAACAAACCATCCAACCAAACAAAAAACCAGAAACCAAGAAGAAACCACCCACCCAACAAAGACAAATCACCTAGAGATTCAATCATCCCAAGCCCAGATGCCAACATGCCAGCATAAATAGACAATCAACAGCAGCCAGGGCAGTATGTCTCCACTAGGGCCTAGAATTTTCCAACATAGCTGAAGCATAGGTAAAAGACCTAAAAACAGTCTTTATGAATATAATAGAGCCACTTAAAGAGGAAATTAGTAAATCTCTTAAAGAAATCCAGGAAAACAAAAACAAACAGTATAAGGAAATAAATAAAACTGCTCAAGACCTGAAATTGGAAATAGAATCAATTAAGAAAACCCAAACTGAGGGAATTCTGGAAATGAAAAATTTAGGAATTCCAATAGGAACAGAGGCAAGCTTTACCAACAAAATATAAGAGATGGAAGAAAGAATCTCAGGCATTTAAGATATGATAGAATAAATAAATGTATTTGTCAAAGAAAATGTTAAGTCTGAAAAATTCCTCACACAAAATATCCAGGAAATCTGGGGCAACATGAAAGACCAAACCTAAGAAAAACAGGTACAGAGGAAGGAGAAGAACCCAAGTTAAAATGCACAGAAAATGTTTTCAACAAAAATCATAGAGGAAAAACTTTCAACCTAAAGAAGGAGATGCTATTAGAATTCTGCCCTCACTCAAGCTACATGACTACACATGCACAGTTCAGGAGTTAAGCAAAGGGTCTTGCATCATACATCATCAGTGTGCACTGGCGACTATGTGTGCACTGGCTACTATGTGCGCTCTACGTGGTCATGCAATCAGCACATGCATGGTGTAGCTCCGTAAGCCCGCTTCACCAGGAGCCCTTAAAAAGCTGGATGCAGACCCCACCCTCTCTCTCCTTTCTGCTCTCTCCCCACCCCATCTTTCTCTCTGACCTCCACATGTACTCTTTGCTGTGGGATGGTCTGTATGTCAAATATGTTGCTTAATGGTCAACAAATAAAATACTGATTGGCCAGTGGTCAGGCAGGAAGAAGTATAGGCGGGACAAGGAGGAGAGAATTCTGGGAAGTGGAAGGCTGAGCCGGAGACACTGCCAGCCGCCACCATGACAAACAGCATGTGAAGATGCCGGTAAGCCACAAGCCATGTGGCAAGGTATAGATTTATAGAAATAGATTAATTTAAGATATAAGAACAGTTAGCAAGAAGCCTGCCACGGCCATACAGTTTGTAAACAATATAAGTCTCTGTGTTTACTTGGTTGGGGCTGAGCGGCTGTGGGACTGGCAGGTGAGAGAGATTTGTCCTGACTGTGGGCCCGGTAGGAAAACTCTAGCTACAACTCTTTCCTAGGCCTGGTCCTTCCCCCACCCTCTTCCTCCTAATAAAGCTCTAAAACTAATACTGGGTTCTGTCATGACTGTGACCTTTCCACGTGGTAACCAGCGCTGCCACCAGCCCCACTTATCATTCATTTTAGATGCTTATGAAGGTACAAGAAGCATATAGAACACCAAATAGATAGGACCAGAAAAGAAAGTCTCTGAACCACATAATAATCAGAACACTAAACACACAGAACATAGAAAGGATATTAAAAATTGCAAGGGAAAAATACTAAGTAACATATAAAGGCAGATCTATGAGAATTACACCTGGTTTCTTTCTAACCCTATAATGGTTGCCTCTATCAAGATAGCTCTTTCCTTGCTCTCCCTGTCTGTCCCTCCCCCAAGTTAACCATCCTGTTCCCTCATGTTCTCATGCCCTCTCCCCTCTATCTTCATCCTCACCCCCAGTTTACCCAGGAGAGCTCATCTATTTCCCCTTCCTATGGTGATCCATGCATGTCCCTCTTTGGGCCCTCCTTATTACCTAGCCTCTCTGGGGCTATAGATTGTAGCCTGATTGTCCTTTATTTTACATCTAATATTGACTTATGAGTGGGTACAACCATGTTTGTCTTTCTGGGTCTGGGTTACCTCACTTAGAGTGTTTTTTTTTCTAGTTACATCCATTTGCCTGCAAATTTCATGATGTTATTGTTTTTTCACAGCTGAGTAATACTCCATTGTGTAAATGTACCACATTTTCTTTATCCTTTCTTTGGTTGAGGGGCATCTAGGTTGTTTCCAGGTTATGAGTATGAACATAGTTGAGCATGTGTCCTTATGGTATGATTGGGCATCCTTTGGGTATATGCCCAAGAGTGGTATTGCTGGGTCTTGAGGTAGATTGATTCCCAATTTTCTGAGAAACAGCCATACTGATTTCCAAAGTGGCTGTACAATTTTGCATTCCCACCAACAGTGGAGGAGTGTTCCCTTTGCTCCACATCCTCTCCAACATAAGCTGTCATCAGTGATTTTGATCTAAGCCATCGTGACAAGTGTAAGATCTCAGAGTCATTTTGATTTACATTTCCCTGATGACTAAGGATGTTGAAAACTTCCTTAAGTGTTTTTCGCCCATTTGAGATTCTTCTGTTGAGAATTCTCTGTTTAGCTCTGTAGCCCATTTTTTTTTTAATTAGATTATTTGGTATTTTGATGTCTAGTTTCTTGAGTTCTTTAAGTATTTTGGAGACTAGTCCTCTGTCAAATGTGGAGTTGGGTGAATATCTTTTCCCAGTCTGTAGGCTGCTGTTTGTCTTATTTATTGTGTCCTTTGCCTTAAAGAAGCTTCTCAGTTTCGGGATGTCCCATTTATTAATTATTGCTCTTAGTGTCCATGCTACTGGTGTTATATTTAGGAAGTGGTCTCCTGTGCCAATGCCTTCAAGGAAACTTCCCACTTTCTCTTCTATCAGGTCCAATGTAACTGGTTTTATATTGAGGTCTTTGATCCACTTGGACTTGAGTTTTGTGCATTGTGACAGATATGGATCTATTTGCATTCTTCTGCATGTTGATATCCAGTTATGCCAGCACCATTTGTTGAAGATGCTTTCTTTTTTTCCATTGTACAATTTTGTCTTTTTCTTTTGTCAAAAATCAGGTGTTCATAGGTGTGTAGATTAATGTCAGGGTCTTCAATTTGATTCCATTGATCCATGCTAGAGAAATTCCCAGGAATACACAAGAAGGACCCCAGTTAAAACTCCAAGCAATAGTGGAGAGGGTGCCTGAACTGGTCTTCCTCTGTAAATAAATTGATGACTACCCAATTGTCATCATAGAACCTTCATCCAGTAAATGATGGAAGCAGATGCAGAGACCCACAACTAAGCACTGGGCCAAGCTTCTGCAGTCCAGTTGAAGAGAGGAAGTAGTGATTATAGGAGCAAAGCAGGTCAAGACCATGATAGGGAAAACCAGAGACAGCTGACCCAAGCTAGTGGGAGCTCATGGACTCTGGCCTGACAGCTGAGGAACCTACACGGGACTGAACCAGGCCCTCTGAATATGGGTGACAGTTGTGTGGCTTGGGCAGTTTGTGGAGCCCCAGGTAGTGGGACCAGGATTTATCACTACTGCCTGAACTGGCTCTTTAGAGCCCATTCCCTATGAAGGAATACCTACTCAGTCTTGATACAGGGAGCAGGGGCTTGGTCCTGCCTCAACTTGATATATCAGACTTTGCTGACTCCCCATGGGAAGCCTTACCCTCTCTGAGGAGTGGATGAGGGGTGTGGTGGGGTCGGGGGTACAGGAGGAGGGCAGGAAAGGGGAATTGTAGTTGTTATGTAAGATGAAAAAAAAACTTTTAAATAAAAAAAAAAAAAAGAATTACACCTGATGGCAGCTAGTTGGCTTAGCAGGTAAAGATGCCTGTTGCCAAACATGATACCCTGAGTTCAATCCCTGAAACCCACATGTTGGAAGGAGAGAACAGACTAGCACAGGTTGTCCCCAATCTTCACATGTAAATGAAAAGCACATGTAATAAAAAAAAAAAAAAACTTAAAAAGAAAAAGAATTACATCTGACTTTTCAATGGAGAGTCTAAAAGCCAGAAGCACCTGGAAAGATGTGCAACAGACACTATGAGATGACAGATGCCAGCCCAGACTACTATAGCCTGTAGAACTTTCAACACCATAGATGGAGAAAATAAGATATTCCATGATAAAGTCAAATTTAAAGAAAATCTATCTACAAATCCAGCTCTACAGAAGGTGCTAGGACAACTTTAACCTAAGAAGATCAATGACACACATAAAAATGTAGGAAACAAATAATCTCACACCAGCAAAATCAAAAGAAGAGAAGCTTGCACTTGTGTGTGCACACACATATACACCACCACCACCACCACCACCACCACCACCACCACCACCAACAACAACAAAATAACAGGAATCAACAATCATTGCTTATTAATATCTCTCAATGCACTCAATTACCCAATAAAAAGATACAGACTAACGGAAAGGATTTGAAAACAGGATCCATTCTTCTGTTGCATATAAGAAATGTACATCAATATCAAGGATTGACATTGCATCAGGGTGAAGAAGTGGAAAATGATATTCTATGCAAATGGATCTAAAAAAGAAGCTTGTATAGACACCTAAGTATGTAATAAAATAGACTTCAAACAAAAACTAATCAAGAGAGTTAGGGAATGAAACTACATAATTATCAGAGGAAAAATCCACCAAGGAATTCTTTTGTTTTTCTTTATTAAGAAATTTTCTACTCATTCCTCATGCTATCCACAGACCCCTCCTCCCTCCTCCCATCCCCCAGCCCTCTTTCCCAAGCCACCCCTCATCCCCACATCCCCCAAATCGAGATCTCCCATGGGGAGTCAGCAGAGCCCAGTACACTGAGCCTAGAAGGTCCAAGCCCCTTCTTACTGCACCAAGGCTGTGCAAGCTGTCACACCACAGACACCGGGTTCCAGAAGCCTGCCCATAGACCAGGGACAGATCCTGATTCCCCTGCCTGGGTGCCCCCCAAACAGTTCAAGCCAAACAACCATCTTCTGTGTCCAGAGGGCCTAGTCCAGTCCCATGGGGGCTCCACAGCCACCAGTCCACAGTTCATGGGTTTCCACTAGTGTGGTCCGTCATCTCTGCACATCCTCCCATCATGATCTCATTCCCTCGCCTTCAGTAGCTCTCCTCTCTCTCATCAATTGGATTCCCCCACCAAGGAATTCTTAACATCTATGCCACAAACACCAGCGCAACAACTTTTGTAAAAGAAACACTACTACAGCTTACATCACATATTGATGCTCACACACTGATAGTAGAAGACTTCAGTACTCCACTTTCACCATAGACAGTTCACCTAGACAAAAGCTAAACAGAAAAATGTTGGAGCCAACTGACATTATAACCCTAATGAATCTAAAAGATATTTATAGGAAATTCCACCCAAACACAAAAGAAAATATCTTCTTTTCAACACTTCATGGAACTTTCTCTGAAATGGAGCAATACTCAGATAAAAAAGTAAAACTCAATAGATACAAGAAAATTGAAATTATTCCCTTCATCCTTTCAGATCACCCAGGATTAAAGCTAAACAGAAACAGAAACTACAGAAAGTCTACAAACTCATGGAAACTGAACAACTCTCTACTGAATGAAAAATGGGTCAAAACATGGATAAAGAAAGAATTTAAAGACTATAATGATGAAAATGAATATACAACATACCCAGACTTATGGGATACAATGAAGGCTGTTCTAAGAAGCAAGTTCATAGCACTAAGTGCCTACATAAAAAATTAAAGAGCTCATACTAGCAATTTAACAACATACCTGAAATCTCTAGCACAAAAGTATTTACACCCAAGAGAAGTAGATGGCAAAAAATAATCAAACTGAGGGCTAAAATCAATAAAATAGAAACAAAGAGAACAATACAAAGAATCAATGAAACAAGAGAAATCAACAAGATAAACAAACAGAAACTAACTAAAAGACATAGAGAGATTATCCAAATTAACAAAATTAGAAACAAAAGGGGAGGTATACCAGACACCCAGGAAATCTAGAGAATCATAAGAACATACTTTAAAAGCCTGTACTCTACCACATGGTAAAATCTAAAAGAAACGGATAACTTTCTTGATAGATACTACTCATAAAAGTTAAATCAAGATCAGATAAACAATTTAAATAGAGCTGTTACTCCTAGTGAAATAGAAGCAGCCAGTTATTACATCTCCCAAACAAACAAAAAGAAAAAAAAAACAGGGCCAGATGGTTTTAGCATAGAATTCTACCAGACTTTCAAAGAAGACTTAATGCCAATCCTTCTCAAATTTGTCCACAAATAGAAAGAAGAGAAAAATTGCAGAGTTCATTTTATGAGGCCACAGTTATCCTGATACCCAAACCAGATAAAGACTCTGAAAAGAAAGAGAATTCCAGACTAATTTTCCTCATGAACATAGATGCAAAATTACTCAATAAAATACTTGCAAACTGAATCTAAGGCTGCCTCAAAAATATCATCCACCAGGATCAAGTAGGCTTCATTCCAGAGAGGTAGGGATGGTTCAACATACAAAAATCAGTCAATGAAATCCACCATATAAACAAACATAGAAAACAAACAAACAACCAAAATAATACAAAAAAACACATGATCATTTCATTAGATACAGAAAAGGCCTTTGAAAAATTCCAACACCCCTTCAAGATAAAAGTCCTAGAGAGATTAGGGATAAACTCAATATACTTAATGAAGACAAATTACAGCAAGCCTATAGTCAACATCAAATTAAATGCAGAGAAACTCATAGCAATTTTGGTAAAATCAGGAACTAGACAAGGTTGCCCACTCTCTCTATATCTATTTAATATAGTACATGCAGTTTTAGCTAGAGCAATAAGTCGACTTAAAAAGATCAAGGGGATACAACTTGGAAAGGAAGAAGTCAAAGTATCATTATATGCAGATGATATTATAGTATATACAAGTGACCTAAAACTCCATCAGGGAACTCCTGATAAATACTTTCAACAAAATGGTAGACACAAGATTAACTAAAAAAAATCAGTAGTCCTCCTATATACAAATGACAAACAGACTGAGAAAGAAATCAGGGAAACAATAGCTTTCACGACGGTCTCAAATAATACAAAATATCTTGGGGTAACTTTAACCAAGAAAGTGAAAGACTTGTATGATACAAACTTCAAGTCTTTGAAGAAAGGAATTGAAGAAGATATCAGAAGATGGAAAGGTCTCCCATGCTCAGGGATCAGTAGCATTGACATAGTAAAAATGACCATCCTAACAAAAGCAATCCACAGATTCAATGCAATCACCATCAAAATTCCAACACAATTATTTTTTTTTCGTTGTTGTTGTTTTTGGTTTTTTGTTTTGTTTTGTTTTGTTGGGGGGTCGTTTTGAGACAGGATTTCTCTGTGTAGCTTTGTGCCTTTCCTGGAACTCGCTTTGGAGACCAGGCTGGCCTCAAACTCACAGAGATCCGCCTGCCTCTGCCTCCCAAGTGCTGGGATTAAAGACGTGCGCCACCACCGCCCAGCCACACTTCTTTTTAGATCTTGAAAGGACAATTCTCAACTTCATATGGAAAACTAAAAATCCAGGATAAGTAAAACAATTCTGAACAATAATAAACTTCTAGAGGTATCACCATCCCTAATTCCATGTTTTTCTACAGAGCTACAACAATAAAAACCACATGATCATGGAATAAAAAGACATATTGATGAATTAAATAAAATTGAAGACCCAGACATAAATTTACACACATACAGACACCTAATTTTTGATAAAGAATCCAGAAATAAATAATGGGGAAGAAAAGACAGCATCGTCAACAAAATGTGCTGGACAAACTGGATGTCTACATGTAGAAGAATACAAATACATCCATATTTATCACCTTGTGCAAAACTCAACTCTAAATGGATAAAAGACTAAAACAGAAAACCAGATACACTGAACCTGTTAGAAGTGAGAGTGGAGAATAGCCTTGAACTCATTGGGAAGGGAGAAGTCTTTCTGAACAGAACAGCATTAAGTATAGGCACTAAGATTAACAATTAATAAATGGGACCTCATGAAACTGAAAAGCTTCTGTAAAACAAAGGACATCATCAATAGGACAAAACAGCAGCCCATAGGATGGGAAAAGATTTTCACTAACTGCACATCAGATAGAAGCCTAATATTCAAAATGTATAAAGAACTCAGGAAACTAAATATCAAAAACCAAATAATCCAATTAAAAATTTGGAACAGATCTCAAAAGAGAACTCTCAGTAGAGATCTAGGGTAAAACTAAACACTATTGGTCTAAAAAAATAAATAAATATATTTTTTATTTTTATTTTATTTTTATACAATGATTCCTAATATTATTTTGCTATACCCATAGATCAGTGCCTTTCCCAGTCATCATCAGAGAAGCTTCTTCTGGCAGCAGATGGGAACAGATGCAGAGGCCCACAGCCAGACATTATGTGGAGAGAAAGTCTAAATTGGAGGTCTTCATCAAACCCCTCCCCTCTGAGCTGAAGGAATCGGAAGGAAGAAGAGGTAGAAAGATTGTAAGAGTCAGTGGGTATAGAGGACACCAGGGGAATAATATCCTCTGGATCAACTGCGCAATGCACATATGAGCTCACAGAGACTGAAGCTGCAAGCACAGGGCCGACACGAGTCTACACTCAGTGGTCCTCTGTGTACATATTATAGCTTTTTGCTTAGTATTTTTATGGCACTCCTGACTATGAGAACGAGTGTGTCTCTGACTCTTGTGCCTGCTCTTGGGACTCTTTTCCTCCTGTTGGGTTGCAGTATTGAACTATGATATGATAGCTTTTCCTTCATCTTATTTTATTTTGTCATGTTTGGTTATCATCTTTTAGAAGCTTGTTATTTTCTAAAGAGAGACAGAAAGGGAGTCCATCTGGAGGGGAGAGGAGTGCAGAGGAAACCGGAAGAGTGGGAGGAGGGAAAAATATAATTAGAATATATTGTATGAGAAAAGAATCTATCATCAATAAGAGAAAAAAGGTATACTGAAGAATTAAACATATAAATCAGAAAACTGTAAAAATATTTCTGCCTAGGATAATTGTATAGAGATATCTAAATACACTACTACAGAGGTTTAGAATTATTGAAATATTGCCCAAATCCTGAAGCCCAGGATGAACGATAAAGAAATTTTATATGGGTTGGAGAAACAGCTTGGTGGTTAACAGCACTTGCTGTTCTTGCAGAGGATCGAAGTTAGTTCATTAGCACCCACATGGTCTCTCACAATCATTCATAACTCCATGAGTATCAATCATTCTCTCCTGCCCTCTGTGGGCACCAGACTATCAAATAAAGCACATCTACAGATGCTGACAAACACACACACACACACACACACACACACACACACACACACACACACACACAAAAAAAAAAAACAAAAAAATCCTTAAAAAGAAAGAAAGAAAACATGCCACTCACCTTTGATCTGCTCATATCAGAGAATAAAACTTTGCATTTTAAAACAACATTCAGTGTCTCTTGCATCAGTATGAGAATGTAAAAGAAGAGGGTTTTGACTATTGTACTTGTTTCACATGCACTCTACTCTCTCTGAAGACAAACAAAATTAAACAAAACCTTCCATTTTTATATCAATCACCAGGGCCCTCAGTACTGGAGGTAGTGATAAGGTTATCAGATGTTCTCACATGGAATGGAATCCAGTGCTGACAATGAAACCAACAAATAAACACTGAGTTTCTATTCATTTACATGTGCAGTGAGCACCTTGCTATTTGGCAAACAGTATGTGGGATTCTGGAGACAAGGGAATGAATGAGTCTGAACTCCATCTATTCTGAATCTATCTAGGGCAAACAAACTCACAAACAACTACTGATAATACCATGAATCATTTGCACTACATATGCTGATGGGCAATTTAAACGACATGATCAAGGCTAGGCATATAGCTCAGAGCACTTCCCTAGAATGGGTCAGGCCATAGGTTCAATCTCTAGAATCTTTCCCCACCACTACCTATAAAAGATCATCAGACCAGAGATACAGAAGCATTAACTCTAGACGAATTTGTAAGGAAAAAATTGTGTCAGGAGCTGACTTTCTAGCTAAGAAATGTCTTGGGGTGAGTTCTCTGGAAGGGGAGGCAATAGAGAATGTAAGGGTGGTGAGTATGTTAGTGTTTAGGAAAGGAAAGGGAGGAAAGGGTGTTGGAACAGCATGGCTCTGGAATGCAAATATAGGCATGTAGTTTTGCTTCAACATCTGTTTACAAAAGTCTTTGCCTAGGAAATAGCATTACAACTAGAGCTACAGCTAAGAAGCAATACTCCACTGTTTGGGAATGATTAGGAGTCAAGGATTCTTATCTCTTTTTAAAGGATATGATATAATTTTGTATGACACAGTTTTATAAGATGCCCCTGGAATGAAGATAAACAGTAAAGACTAAAACAGAGCACATGGCTTGAATATGCTTGGTCAAAAATTTTACGGTATAATTTAAAAATTTTAACCATGGGATCTTTAATTAAGGTCACTGAGTCCTTCCAGTCTCAAAACTTAGTGCAAACCTTTCTTTTTAGATGGACTGTGTGTATTCTTCTTGACCATCAACTCCTTAACATCCACCCATCCTCCAAAGTATGACACTCTGTGGCTCTCAGGACTAGTAATGGACTGGACAGATTTTCTAGACCAATTAGGTGAGTGAGAGAAGGGGATGGAGAAAGCAAGGAAGGCTGCAGCAAGCTGATCCAGAGACAATGGAAGCTTACTCGATTAATGAGGTAAGAAAGGAACAGAAGGAGCCAAGTGTTTAAAGGGAGCTAATGGATTCTGAGCCCTTTCTGCTTCCAGCTACACTCTATCTTTTTATGGAGTGACAGTCAGGATTACTCACCCTGTTACAAAGCACCCTGCAGCTCTGGTGAGTTTAATCTTCATGAAGCGATTACTATTATTGTACATCTATCTGGCTGGAAATCATTGTCTGTCCTCTCTGAGAGTGACTTCAGTGGCATGGTGGGAATTACTTAGGCACATGGTAGTTTATTTGGACAGAAAATACTTTGGTGGAGCTGACAGAGCTAGTTCAGTATAGAGCCTTTCTTTCCAAGCTACTTTGCTCTAGGAAAGCATGTGTAAATCAGCTAGTAGCCTCTGAGTTTCCTGTAGAAATGGAAAAATGCACTGAGAATCGAATTGTTCACAGGGAAAAGGAAGAGTCAAATGTGTACTGAACTGTAATCACCTGCTCTGTGTGATTTCATTTAATGGTTTTATAACAAAACACAGTGCAAGAAGTGTTTTTTTTTTTTTTTAAAGACTCAGTGAAATGATTTCTAATGATAGTTTGCTATACTCATAGATTGGAGCCTAGCTCAACTGTCATCAGAGAGGCTTCACCCAGCAACTGATGGAAACATATGCAGAGACACCACCACCACCACCACCACCACCACCACCACCACCACCACCACCACTCCCCACCACCCCACCCCACCCCCGCGCCAGTCAAACATTAGGCAGAGCTTAGGGAATCTTGAAGAAAAGGGGGAGGAAGGATTGTAGGAGCCAGAGGGGTCAAGGATACCACAAGGAAACACAGAATCAACTAACCTGAACACATAGGAGCTCACGGAGACTGAACCGACAACCAGGGAGTCTACATGGACCTGACCTAGGCCCTCTGCATGTATGTTACAGTTGTGTATGTTGGTCTTCTTGTGGGACTTCTAACAGTGAGGTCAGGGGCTATCTCTGACTCTGTTGCCTGCTTTTTGGGACTTTATCCTCCTACCAGATTGCCTTGTCCAGTCTTATTAGGAGAGCAGGTGCCTAGTCTCATTGTAAAATGATGTAGCATGGTTGGCTGATATTCATAGGAGGCCCTCCCTTTTCTAAAGAGAAACAGTGAAGGAGGAGTCAAAGTGGGGGAGGGGAGGGACTGGAAAGACAGGACAGAGGGAAACTTTGGTCAGGATGTAAAAACAAACAAACTAACTAACACAAAACAACAACAAAAAGAAGTTTCCTAACACCCTGAACTGCATTGCACTGACAACTGATCGGAAATGTCTCCCGGAGCCCCAGAGAATTCTGACTAGCATTTCCTCTGATCATGTCTGTAGGTAATATATCCATATCCACTCTGCACAGCTCTCCAGGGTTCCTTTGCCCTTTTGAGCCTCATATCATCTTGAAAATGATTTTATAACCTCCTAGACATGAAATATGATGGTCTCATATCAAGCCAAAGCTCTGGACTCCTGTTAATGCATCTTTCTTGTCTACCATGTAGCCCAGCAAAGGATCTGGCTGACAGCATACCACATGTTTCAAAACCAGTGGTGGGCTCCTGGCTCATTTTTATGTACTAAAACTTGATTTTGTAATATTGTATTTCAGATGAACTATGTCAGAAATTCTGCTACAAATGAGACTTGAGATATAACACATGTCAAAAATGCACCTGGTTTTCAGGGGCATCTTCCAAAATATTGACTATACTTATAAATTAGAGGAAAAGTAAAAGCCTCAAACTCAAACCCACAATATACTTAACTTTAAAGTAAACCCAATATAAGAAAAGTTGTTTAGTTCAACTTCAGAATCAATGTAACATTACATGCTACCAAAGTCCCCCTGCAAAAGCCCTCAAATATTCACTAAGCTATAGGGTGCTATCCCCATGACATGATTATCTGTCTGCCTAGGATGTCTATGGCTTCTTTGGGCTTCCTTTTGCCTTGTCTGTTTGACTACACTCTCCCTTCCTGTGGACTTTTGCTTTCTTTACCAGGGTGCCATTTTTAGCACTTTCTTTGATGAAGTGAAAATCCTCATAATTTAGTGGTCTTGTAGAGACACTGATCTGATTATAGAAATACAGATACATAATCCTCTTCTGGAAAGATGGGGTCATTTTCAATCCTAGAATTTCACTGCTTTATGGGTCTCTAAATGAAATAGCTATTTCCACCAATTTGCTGTTTTTTTCTGCCTTCTATTGGTTCACACCAGAGTGCTACAGGGCATTGTACATGGACAACTTCAGTTGGGGACTTCAAGTTACACTAGCCCTCTTCCACCATGCTGAGCTGTTTACAAGAACATGCTCTGTCAGCACTTAAAGAAATGTTCCTTCAGGCAGCATAATAGTAATGCCAACAGCCTTACCTGGGACAACAGAATTCTCAAGTTTCATAGGAGAGGCTTAGCTCTGAAGTGAAACACTAACTGCTCAGAAAAAAAATGCAACAGAAACAACAAATCCTTTTCTCAGAGACAAGGACCGCTGTCAATACATGTATCAACACTTTTCCTCTGGCTATGTAGTACTGGCTGGCCTGGAATTAACTATGTAGACAAGGCTAGATTTGAACTCATCAGATTTCAAAATTATCATTAAAATGTCATCAAATAGATTTTCTATAAACTTTTTATTTTTGACAAATTTAATCATTTTATGCTATGTGTATTTGCATTTACCTATATATGTCTCTGTGTACCGTATAAGTGCACATAATCTTTTTAAATAAAATATATTTTAAATATGAGGTTTTAAACTGAAGCTCAAATCACTGGTAATAAATTAGCAATTTAATACTACTATTATAAAGTTTTTATTAGCATAAATCAGAAAAATATAAAGAACTGAGTTGTCCAGTGAATACTACTGCTATCCTTAACAGTATAGCAACCCAACTCACTAATGGATCTGGCACAGAGGATCCTAACAAACTGTCAGAAAATACCCCATTCATGTGGCGCGAGGGGAACACTCTTCCACTGTTGGTGGGAATGCAAACTTGTACAGCCACTCTGGGAATCAGTATGGTGGTTTCTCAAATTTGGGAGTCAATCTTCCTCAAGACCTAGCTATACCACTCTTGGGCATATACCCAAGGAATGCTCAATCTTACCACAAGGACACTTGCTCAACTATGTTCATATCAGCATTATTTGTAATAGAAAGAACCTGGAAACAACCTAGATGCCCCTCAACTGAAGAATGGATAAAGAAAATGTGGCACATATACACAATGGAGTACTACTCAGCAGAGAAAAACAGTAACATCATGAAATATGCAGGCAAATGGATGGAAGTAGAAAATATCATCCTGAGTGAGGTAACTCAGATTCAGAAGGACAAGCATGATATGTACTCACTCATAAGTAGATACCAGATGTAGGGCAAGGGATGGCCAGACTACATCCCACCACTTAGTAGAGGCTAGCTGACAAGGAAGGACCCTGGGTGGGACACATGGATAGCCCAGTGAAGTAGAAGAAGATAGGATCTGCATGAGTGGACTGGGGGTGGGAGGGTGGCAAAGGGCAAGGAATGGAGGGTGAAAACATAGGGAAATGGGAGGGTTGAGCTGGAGCGGGGACAGAGTGGAAGAGCAGGGAAGGAGATACCATGATAGATGAAGACATCATGGGAGTGGGAAGAGCCAGGGTGCCAGGGAAGCTCTCAGGAATCCACAGGGATGACTCCACCCTGGACTGCTGGCAGTGATTGAGGGGATGCCTGGACTGATCTACTCTGCTGACTGTCATCATAGATCCTTTATCCAGTGACTGATGGAGGTGGATGCAGGGATCCATGGTGGGCGCCTGACTGAGCTCCAAGAATCCAATCGAATGGAGAGAGGAGGGATTTCCCAGGCAGGGGATGTCAAGACCATGATAGGAAGACATGCGGAGATGACCAGTCACACTGGTGGAGACCCATGAACTGTGGACTAATGGCTATGTAGCCCCCATGAGACTAGACTAGGCCCTCTGGATATGGGAGACAGCTGTTTAGCTCAAACTGTTTGAGAGACACCCAGGCAGGGGGATTGAGAACCATCCCTGGTGCATGGGCAGGCTTTTGAAAGCCTGGTGCCTGCGGTGTGGCACCTTGAGCAGCCTTGGTGCTGCGGGGAGGGGTTTGCATCTGCCTCGGCTCTGTGTGCCGACTCCCCACGGGCGTTGATTTGGAGCATGTGGGGATCAGGGGTGGCTTGGGAGGGAGAGCTGGGGGGTGGGAGGAGGGAGGAGGTGGGATCTGTGGGTGGTATGTAGGATGAGTAGAAAATTTCTTAATTAAAAAAAATATATTTTTTTTTTGGCTTTTCGAGACAGGGTTTCTCTGTGTAGCTTTGCGCTTTTCCTGGAGCTCACTTGGTAGCCCAGGCTGGCCTCGAACTCACAGAGATCCGCCTTGCTCTGCCTCCCGAGTGCTGGGATTAAAGGCGTGTGCCACCAACGCCCGGCAAAAAAAATATTTTAAAAACGGAAATACCCTATTCTCTCATTGAGGAAGATATGGAGACAGAAAAATGAGATGAGGTTTATATATGCTATACATTTTTGGTTATTTGTTTGTTTGTTTGTTTTGTTTTTTGGTTTTTCGGGACATTTTTACTACATGCCCTCAAATTAAAATTAAGGGGAAAAAAATTACAAAGCGAGTAGTTCAGATAATTACTTTTAAAACAGATTCAGGGGCTACCCACTACACAAAGCTGCCTGTAATTCCAGTTCCAGTGGGCCTAACACCATCTTCTGTCCTCTGCAAATATGAAGCATACATGTTGTGTACATATATGCTAGCAGGTAAAGCATGAATTCACATTAAATGTATAATAAGTAATAAGTAAAAAAAGATTCTGTTCTTCAGAAGAGCATTTGCTCATGATTATGTTGGATGGCAACAATTACAATTAGATATTCACTTACCACACAAATTGTTAAATCCTAACTTGTGAACTAAGAAATCAAAACTATATAAATAGGCAGATATGCATGTGCATATAACAGTGAATTAAAGGTGGTTTTCTACATCATTTCATAAAATTGAGGGTATACATTTTCATTGTGAGGTGCCAGTGCTTCTCTGGATTGCAGAAGTGTGCATTCCCCACACTGTGGGCATTGTACCAATACCTTGTTGTGAGTTTGTTACTTGTGCATAGTCCAACTATAGATATCATTTCTGATTTATAAGATTTTCCAAGAATATTTCAGGTCTGTTGTTGCTGTTGCTTTATTTCTCTTTGCAGCCATGGGATCTATGTGTGAATTATACAGGATTCACTTTACTGCTGACAGACAACATAGTGATATCACAGATTACCCAGAATTGAAGAAGGTGTGAACTAGTTACAGACCACATTGCTATGACAAGTGGAAAGCAAGATGAATGAGCAGTGCATCCACTCAAGACAGGAACCTGAGACCCCTGGTCATTAAAGTGATACCTTGAAATGATGATCCACACACAGATACTCAGAACATTAGTTATCTTCTGATTATATCAAAGTTGTGTGTCTATGGAAAGTCATTGAAGATTTAATTGGTTTCTTTCTTTTATGTCTTAAGATGATAATGTAATTATACCATTTCCTCTTTAATTTCCTCTAAATCCTTCTATATACTCCTCATTGCTATCTTTCAAATCCATGGCCTTTTTCCATTAATAGTTATTACATGCATTTGTGCATATACATATATATTCCTAAATAAAACCTGTTTAGTCTGTATAATGTTATCTGTACATGTATTTTCAATGCTGGCAATGTGGTATTGGACAACCATCGATACACTTATCCCTGGTAAAGACTATTTCTCCTACTCTCAGCATTCCTTAGTTGCCAGTAGTTCTTTGTGTAGGCTTGAGGCCTCATGGCCTTTTCCCTGTCCACTTTGGCATGTCTATTGTTATTGTCTTTGTTCAGGTCATGTTTAGATAGCCATGTTGACTTTATGGGTGTGGTTTCTGATGTTACTAAGAGACAGTTTCACAGTAAGCTCCACGATCCTTTCAATCTTCTTTTCCACAATGTTCCCTGGGTCTTAGATGTGAGAGTGTTTTGTAGATGTATTCAATGAGATTGAGCTCCAAAACTCCACATTTTGATTAGTTGTGGCTTTCTACAATGGTCTCTGTCTGCTGCAAATAGAAGTTTCTGTGATGAGGGTGATAACTACACTTACTGTGTGTATAAGGAAAAAAAGATGATTGTGCATTCATTAAATGTACATTTAAAAGTTACTTTGGAATTGATGGCCTCTTATATTAATGCTTTATTCCTGTCAGCTACATGATTGAGAGAGAAAACAGTGACAGAACAGGGACAGGAGGATAAGGAGGAACGACACAGTCAGAGGAAGACACTAAAGATGAAGGGCAGCTGTCTAATCACACTGTTGACTTGTGGATAAGAATTTGGTCTCATTGAATAGATTATGTTTGTAGAGTCCATGAAAATGAGAGCAATAAATAAGCCTCCAGTTTTTCCACCCTAACGATAGGAAGAATGTCTGCTATTATTTCTTTCTCTCAGGTCATTGTGTGACAGAAATGGTGAGGGTACATGGGAAAATAACTGAAGACAAACTCATTAGTCATATGTTCTTTCAGGCTTCCACTCACCTCTGACAAAAACTTTAAAGAGTAGGACAGGGAATTGTGTGTCATGGTAACTCCATCCCCATCATAACTGCTGCTCACCATGACAGAAAGCTGAACAGAGAGTTTACTGTTAAACTATTTAAATGTTCATTCATCTCTCTCTTTCTCTTCTAAATTATCAAGGACAGCCAGCAAAAGCATTAATATCTGTAGGAGTGAGACATAGTGTTGGACTCTTCTGATCAGACAGCAGGTTGGCAGAGGATGGAGGATTTCTATGAGAAAACAGAACAATGCATGTCTCTAAGGTGAACGTGGTAACTCACATCAACACCATCTGAAAATCAAAGGCAAGGCAAGCTTTTAGTGTCGGGGACTCAAGCAAGGAGATTGAGATATCCCAGAGAAAGAGAGGTGGTGGTGGCGAGGGGAGTGGGCGTTCGTGCGGCAGGAGGAACAAGATAGGCAGAAATAGGAGGATGCTTGAGAGTGGGTAACAATAATGATTAGTGTCAAGGTCCAAGTCACATGCAATGTTCTGAAAGAGAAAAAAAAAATGACAAGATGAAAGAAACCAACAAGAAAATCCCAAACAATAGAAAGGCAAATTCTGAAGAGATTAGATCCTGGAGCAAGAGAAAACTTGGTGCTTGAAAAGTCATGTGGTGTGGTCTAATATATTAGGAAATCCAAGGATTGGTGAAGAGATTAGAACACAATGGGATCCTACAGTAAAATAAGGATAAAAATATCTTCTGATTAAGACAGTGAAGGGAAAAAGGATTACTGCTAAGGGGCTGAGATTCATTTTCAAAACTGATGCATGCTTTTTATCATCTACATGTGGTCTTGTAATTATCACAGCATGGAATTACAGCATCCATTTGTGACTAAAGGGTACTGGCCTGGTGCCAGGACAGGCCCTGAGGGCTGCAATGTAGATGAATTTCTAAATGGGTCTTATTAAATAAAAAACACGGAGCAAAATATAGGGGTGAAAACCTCAGAGAAATCAGGGAAAAGGGGAAAGCCACAGCTAACCTTACCTCACCAACTCGGCAGCTTCCAAATGTGAATTACTTCCGGTCTAGCCGTGTCTATATGTCTTGCTGTGGAATTAAGGCATGTGGAAACTGCTAATCCTTGAATGTTATTATTACCAACTATTAGGATATAAAGAAATGAAAGTTAGTATTTAGACATTACAATGGAACTTGTAGTCATACAAGATATGTTCTCAAGGTCAAGCAGAGATATATTTTAGATAAACAGGTCATCTTCAAACCCTTCAGAGATCTACAGAATATGGCATTTAAAATGTTTTAATAACATAGATATTTTCTTTTTATGACTATGAGACATGTCTGCTCCTGGCAGCACCAATCTACTTCAGAGAAGATATGGACATTGAAGAAAATACATATAGAGTTAACTTACATTGTGGCAAAAGTTAGCCACTGGGCAAGAAAGTGCCCTTGCATGGGCTGCTGACAGTATGCTATCCAAAATAGACAAACAGGACACGAAACAAAGGACTACCGATCCTTGTGAAGACAAGTGTGATTGCAGCTTTGGCAACAGGCATCCTCTGAGGCCAGGACAATATGACACCATTGCTGACGTGGCTTTGCAATCTGGAAAAGGTACAGTGCCCCTTTCTTCAAAGGCAGCTGAACAGGCAATGGACTGATGGCTACTAGTGTACAGTGGAACAGTAGCTGAAACAGTTACTCTTGAAGGAGTAACTATGCTGGCAGAGTTTAACCTCTTAATTAAGAGGTTAATTTAATAAACATTTATTTAATTATGTTTATTTAATTATGTGGCATTAATAAAGGAGATCAAGTCACCCACAAGCGGAGAAGAATGGGAAGCCAAATTCCAAAAATACCAGCAATTTCCAGAATTTAAAATCCTGAATCATTACAGGACACTGGCAGAATTCAAGTTTATCTGGTACACGGAATGCTCGTACTGAATGTGAGAGCAAACATACATCCTACTTCACAAATGAGTCTGTCAGATATGCTAAGCCTGTAGGCCAAAGATGATGCCCCAATGTGCAGAGAAACCTCAGATGACTGTCCAGGAAGCTGGCTGTTTCTGTCATAATTCGTTTTTGGAAGTCACTTGTTTGCACTTCCTGTTTTATAGGTAATATCATTTCCTTCTCAGGTCTCTGAGGGAGTTGAAGATTAGATAGTTATAGTAACAGTTTTCCTTATTAAGAAATTCAGAAAAGAAACTCACTAAGAAGTGTTAAGTGTATAAGTTTGAATGACATCATAAGATGGTTTTCTGTTGGTAATACAAGATAGGATAGAAAGTGAATTAGGTACATTTTGTACTCACCAAAATAGGATAGATAATGGAATATTTTCTCTGAATTGTCAGATGCAAATGAACTAGACATTGTTGGTGTATTTATTGCTTGTATATATTATATATAGCTATTGTACTTATTGTATATAGTTTTTCTTACATTAGTTATAACATTTTTAAAATTTTTATTAGACAAAAAATGGGGAAATGTGGTGATATTTTATTTGTGCTGAAATGTGGTGGTATTTTATCTGTGCTTTAATAAATAAAGCTTGCCTGGAGATCAGAGGGAATAGCAAGCCATTTTAAGTAAACAAAGAAGTCAGGCAGTGATGATGGCACATACCTTTAGTCCCATCACTCAGCAGGCAGGATCTCTGTGTGTTCAAGGCCACACTGGAAACAGAGCCAGATGTGGTCACATACCTTAATTCCACAGCAAGGCATATAGATGTGGATAGACAGGAAGTAACTCAAATTTGGAAACTGCCGAGTTGGTGAGGTAAGGTTAGCTGTGTCTTTCCCTATTTTCCTGATCTCTCTCAGGCTTTCACCATATATTTGGCTCCATGTTTTTTATTTAATAAGACCATTTAGAAATTCATCTACACTGCAACTATAAGCAAGAGGAAAGGCAAAGCTGACTGGTAGACAATGAGTGGATGGGTCTAAAGCCCCCAACAAAGCAAGATAATCCTCTACCTGTTAGGGGCTTAAGTGACTAAGCTTTAAACTCCCATCCTTTGATATGGTCTCAGACAGGAAGTTGGATATGGGTACAAGACTTTATCCCTTACCAATAAGTTACTCAATACAGTCGCTAAACTCTTTAGACACAATGATTTGGCTAAGCAGGTGGGAAGTGATAGCTGTTCCCTGAGCTGTGTGTAAAATTTGTATCTGTGAACTGCACTATCAGCTTTAAGGAACTCTCTGAATGTATTATTTCTGGAAGGTGTTTCTGTTGTTGTTGTTGGTTTTTTTCTGTTTTTTGTTTTTTGTTTTTTCTCCCAAGCAGCCAGGCACTGAAGTTTCAGAAAGACCAGAAAAGAGACATATAGGAATCCCCCAGCCCAAGATTCCTGCCCATTCTGCAAATGAAAAACTGTTCCAAGTGTGACAGGTGTGACAGCCTCTAAGGCATCACATACCTGCCTGCCAGTTCTTGTCACATAGATGTTTTTGTCACTGAGCTATTCCCAAAGTGCAGAGACCAGAGACTCCTCTAGGTGCCAAAAGCACCTCCCTACCACCAAAGCCCACAGAAGAGCTGGAAAGGGAAACCAGACTTCATGGTGGCCTCACAGATGTGAAAAGCAGAAAGCTTAAATATAAACAAATCTCTTCAACATTGTGGAAAACACAATCTGTAATTTACCACTGGTTCTTTCTAATTGCTGTTTAAAAGGAGATGCTGCAGATGTAACTGTCTTATTAAATAAGAAACACAGAGCCAATGCAAAGATGAAAGCCCAAGAGGTCAGAGCGATAGCTAAGAGCTAAAATCCTTACCCTTCACTGCCACTGCTATCTTCCTCAGCAAGAGACCTACTTCCTGTCATTTGTCTTTTTTATAGACTTTCTATTCTGCCTTCTCATTGGTTGTAAACCCAACCACATGACCTCCTTATCACTGCCTGTCTATACAGACCTCCAGGTCTTCTATGGTTGGTATTGAGATTAAAGGATTAAAGGCGTGTGTCTCCATGCTGACTGTATCCTTGAACACACAGAGATCAGCCTAGCTCTGCCTCCCAAGAGCTGGGATTAAAGGCGTGCACCACCACCGTCCAGTTCCTGCTATGGCTTGCTATTAGCTCTGACCCCCAGGCAACTTTATTTATTAACATACAAATAAAATCACATTTCAGTACAATTAAAATATCACCATAAGATGCTCTAAGCAAGACTCCAGAGAAGACAGCCAAACGCAATTGTTTGTATCACTAGAGAAAACAATCTCTGTGCTCTTGAGCACCAGAATCCCTTTACAAAGAAAAAAAAAAGCACTAAGAGAAAAGGAAAAGGTTTTCTTCATTAGATTCTTTAAGAGGTTTGAGATCATACCTGCTTTTTGAGGTGTGGGGATGAAAGCTGGTTTCTTTATGCATGCTCAGCAAATGCTCTCCCATTGAGCTGTACACCTAGCTAAAGGATAGAGCTTCTTAAGTTTCCATAGGCCTCCTGAACCTTGTGGGATATGTTCAAATGCAGATGACATGCTGAAGGACCAGGGTATGGAGGAGGGGCCAGGATACAACATTTCAGCAAGCTTCCTGGGGAGATAAAGATGCTGCTTCCTTGCCTCTGACCATACACCTAGAAGAAAATAGGTGTCATAAATGTCTCATACATGAGAGAGGTTGACACAGAGAATAACAATACTCCATGGAATAAAATAAGATCTGTAAGCAAAGGTTTTTCTCTGTCCCACCCTGTCCTGCAGCAGTTTCTAAATAATCACTCAGAGGCTTATATTAATTATAAATGCTTGGCCAATGGCTCAGGCTTATTACCAGTTAACTCTTACATTTAAATTAACCCATATTTTTTTATCTATGCTTTGCCACATGGTTAGTGGCTTGTTACCTCATTTTTCACATGTCTTGCTTCCTTGGCAGCTGGCTGGCTGGCATCTCTTAGACTCTACTCTTCATGTATCTCCTTTTGGCATTCCCACTCAGCCTTATTTTGCCTCACTATTGGCCAAATAACTTTATTTATCAACCAATGAGAGAAACACATATTCATAGCGTACAGAAAGACCATCCCACAGCATTTCCTCCTTTTTGTCTAATCAAAAAGGAAGGTTTTAACTTTAACATAGTAAAATTACATATAACAAAACAATTATCAAGCAAGAATTACAATCAGAATATCTAGTCTATTTGTACTTGGCAAAAATTAAAGAAAATATTTTATCATCTATTCTATCTTTGTGAGTCTAAAGTTTAATATATTTAATTTACCATTTATCATAACTAAAGAAAACTATAATAATAACTATCTAGTCTTTAATACCATCAAAGACCACAGAAGAATATAATATTACCTGAGTAAACAGGAAGTACATTGCAAGCAAGTTCCAAAACTCTAGAAATGACAGAGACATCTGACTGCCTGGAGAGTCACCCAAAGTTCTTCTGTAATGTTGGGGCATCCATCTTCAGCCTATAGGACTAGAATATCTGGCAGACTTTTTAGTGAAGCAGGAAATTTGAAGGACTGTCCCACTTACATTGGCAAAGTTCATCAGTCACTTTCCTCTGTGTTCTGCAGAATTTCTGGCAGGTTTTTTTCTGTGAAGCAGGAACCTAAAAGACCATCCTGCCTTGTTTTGGCAAAGTTTAGCAGTCAATTTCCTGTGGGTCCTGCATGTCCATTTTATACAGCATACTGTCAAGCAGTCCAGGCAAGAGCAGTTTCTTGCTCAAATGGCTAGCCTTGCCACACTGAGAGTAAACTCCATAATGAGTTTCTTCAATGCCCATCATCCTCTTTCAAGTAATTAGTGCTACCAGAAGCAGACCTGTTTTACTGTCAAGAAAATTCCAAATTCTTAAAACATTTTGAATGTCATATTCTATATAGGTCTTTGAAGTATTTGAAGATTACTTGTCTAATTGAAATATATATTCATATATTAAAAAAAAACAAATTAATATGGCCATAAGTTGGACTAACTATTAATCTGTATTTTTAATCATACCTTGCATTTTTACATGAGCTGCATAAACATAATACCTTAAACAAGAGTAGAAATACACATACAGTATAACAAAATTGACCTTAAATTTGTATCAATAAACCAAAATCCATACCAATATAAAATATTTTGAGATTAACAGTTGTTTTTTGAATTAAAGTAGATTCAAAAATTTACCATTTTTTCATCATAATAATCTACCCTTTCCCCCATCATTTTTATATCATATTACCCTTTCTTCTTTAGAAGGAGATTGACTATGACCACTGAAAATTTATAACCAACCCCCCTTAAATGAAAACAAACATTCACAAACAATATTTTGAGAATTTGGGTAGAGTTCTCTAGACTACTTCCTGTTGGTTGGGGGTGCTGGTAATCTTATGGGGATTCTCCTGGGAAGACCAGTTATAACCTTTGTTGATAGATATCACCTGTAAAGGTTCAGGAGGTCTCCATTGATCAAACCTGGTCCATATTAACCTGGAACAAATCCACAGCCTCTTGTTTTCTGTGGAAACAGCAGCAAAACCACTTCTCCAAAGCAATGCATCCTTTAAGATCCATTTTACAAATAGATTTTTTTGACTTCTGTTTTAAAGTTAAAGCATTCTTAAAGTATCTAGGCTGCTGTGTTTCATCAGTCCCTCTTCCAATCCCATCTCTCTCAGCAGTTGTTGTTGGTTTCTCAGCATTCAAAAAAACTGAGAATCAACATAATATACAATACAGGATCCAGATACCCTGTGTTTTCCCCATCTCTATGTGGCTTATTCTTTTTTATATTATTTTACTTCTCTCTTAAAAGACTTCATTTTATTTTTAAATTATTCATTTTTTCTATGACTATACCTTTTTTTTCTTAAGCCTACACACATTTTTAAAACATACTGTGACACGTTTAGAGGCCTTTTTGTCTGAATCTGTTTCTATTGTACATCTTTAACCCTTTGTCTGTATGAGCAAAAACTTTAACCTGACCCACCGTGCGCTGCTGGAACTTGTGCTGATAGCTTATGTCAGCAGGCAGCAGCTGAAAGAATCCTCTCTGTATCATGGCCCATGTGAGTGGCTGTGGGAGGCCACCATGCTGTTTATCTCATGGCAGTTGGCAGCAGATCCATCTTGAGGACAGCTATTGGGAGAGGAGTCTCTGTGCTTTAGCTGGCATGAGACTGTGAAACTAGGAAGCTGCATCTGATTCAGTTTTTGTGTGTTTAATACCTTCTTTTAAGCTTTTTTTAGGTTTTATGTGGAAATTTTGGCCACAAGTTGGAATGCCATACATAAATGGAAGCTTTTCTCTGTCCTGGCCCATATGCAGCCATTTCCAAATAATCATTTAGAGGGTTATATTAATTATAAATGTTTGGCCAATAGCTCGGACTTATTACTAGGTAGCTCTTACATTAAAATTAACCCATATTTCTTGTCGATACTTTGCCATGTGGTTTGTGGCTTGTTACCTCATTTTGTTCATGTCTTACTTTCTTGGTGGCTGACTGGCTGGTGTCTCTTCAACTCCACCCTTCTTCCTGCATCTCTGTTATTTATAGTGTACAGAAAGTTATTTATAGTGTACAGAAAGACCATCCCACAGCAATAATCTCAGCATCAAAATACATATTGAAGATGTTTGATCTTGAAACATGTTACATTAGCTCTCAAACCCAGGACAAACCACTAACTGAGATGCCTATTTAACATATCAAAGTGGACACTGGCAACCAAATTCTGCCTGCATCAATCAGTCCCTACTAGTTACAGGGCCATCTTGGCTGGCATACCCTACCCTGTACCCTAAACTTCTCCACCCCAGGGGCTGGGCTGCCCTGCCCCCAGCTGCCGTTTTCTATATAACCTAGCCGTTTTTGTTACCTGATCTTTTAATCTACCCTTTACACTTCTGGCCTCTTAGTCTGACTCTCCCCTCATCATTCCTCCTCTCATTATATGGCCCAGCTCAGTCTAGTCATATGCACCCTCAACTCTCCCAGATGTCCTTGCCTCTGGCTTCACTTTCACTTTTATCTACAATAAACATTCCCCTTCACCATACCTAGGAATAGTCATGTTCTTTTCTTTTTATTTCCTTTTTTCATTCAATATATTTGCCTTTACAAGTACTTATAATTCATTTGTGTAATCACAATGTATATTCTTCATACACACAACATAGAGGCTGTCAAGTCATAAATATAGACTATTGAGAAGAAAATTTGTATAATGCACTGAGCTACCTTTTTTCAGCATACTTCTCTGATAAACGGACAAATAGTTGCAATGTTGCATTACTGAGATCACATTTAAGCTTATGTGAGTGCTTGTCGTGTAAGCAAGCTCTCAATAAAGGTAAACAATATTCATAATGGTGGTTGATCAATGGAATTTAAAAGTGTTTTATGAATAGAATTTGAAAGAACATCTTTTGTAAAGTCTTTATAATTCTTTCTCATCTTGTAACTTTCTGATTAAAAGTCAGTCATTTTTTTTGAAAGTTTTGGAGTAGATAGAAAGGGATGGCAATCAAAATCTTTAGAAATCTTGCTTAATCCAAGTTTAAAAACAAAGACCTTTATCTGTTTCTTTATGACTATTTAATATCTATGGCAGATTATATATTTATTGTACTTATCATGGAATGAAATACAAGTGGGGTGTGTTCACTTTATGACTTGAATCTGTGTCCCTTGAAAATTTGTGTCAGAAATTAAACTTCAGAGCCATATTCTTGAGAGGTGGACTGTCTTGCAGATGATCAAGACATCATGTCTCAGATTCTGGAAGTGGTTAGCTCTCTTGCAAAATACTAACTGCCTTGTGTTGCACTTCTACCATCTATGCTGACAGCATGAAATCATGAAGCTCAACGAAAGGATAAAAATGGGAAGGGGGTACCTTTGGCAGGCTCTGCCATGGTATGGCCCTAAGAGAACATGCCACTCACAATAGAGTTAGTGCACCAGGTTTAGTGGGCGAGAGGGAAAGAGCCAAGGGCTGTCTTGGAGTGGGGACAGAAAAGCAAGAGGAGCAAGAAAGCAATGCCAGACATTTTCAAGGGGTGAGTGGGTCACATAGCTGACAGCAGGAAGACATGTGGCAGCAAGTGATGACATAATTGTCTCAGTGGCCAAGGCAGGCTGGCCACTGCTGTGGAAACTAGCACTCAACACACATCAAATATGCTTCAGTTTTGGTTGTGACCTTCCTAGATCACAGATATGTAAGAAACAGAGGTCTGCTCTGTATAAATTATCTAACTGAAGTCAGTTGTTATTAGAGCAGAAATAGATGTGTATTATATCTTAAGAGAGCCATAGAAATATATAGTAAAAGTTTTATCAACTTTTTTTTGTCTTTATTTAATTTTGTATTCAGTTTACATACCAAACAGATCCCACTCCCATCCATCATCCCGATCCCTACTCCATCCCTCCCAAAGCTTGGCCATTCCATTCCCTCATGTTCTCATCCCCCATCTCCTCCTTTCCATTGCCCCGCCCCCATCTTCAGTTTACTCATGGAAATCTCCTCTGTTTACCCTTACCAAGGTGAACTTTGCATCCCTCTTAGAGTCCTGCTTGTTTCCTAGATTCTCTGGAGCTGTGAGTTGTACTCTGTTTATTCTTAGTTTACATCTAGCATCCACTTATGAGTGAGTACATACCATGTTTGTCTTTCTGGGTCTGGGTTACCTCACTCAGGATGATACTTTCTAGTTCCATCCATTTGCCTTCAAATTTCATGATGTCATTGTTTTGTACTTCTGAGTAGTACTCCGTTGTGTATATGTACCACATTTTCTTTATCCATTCTCAGTTGAGGTGCATCTAGGTTGTTTCCAGGTTCTGGCTGTTATGAATAATGCTGCTATGAATATAGTGAACATATGTCCTTGTGGTGTGATTAAGCATTCTTTGGGTATGTGCCCAAGAGTGGTATCACTGGGTCTTGCAGTAGATTGATTTCCAATTTTCTGAGAAACTGCCATACTGATTTCCAGAGTGGCTGTACAAATTTGTACTCTCACCAACAGTGGAGGAGTGTCCCCCTTGCTCCACATCCTCTGCAATATAAGCTGGCATCAGTGTTTTTGATCCTAGCCATTCTGACAGGTGTAAGATGGTATCTCAGAGTCATTTTGATTTGCATTTCCCTGACGGCTAAGGCTGTTCAGCAATTCCTTAAATGTCTTTTGGTCATTTGAGATTCTTCTGTTGAGAATTCTCTGTTTAGATCTGTAGCCTATTTTTTAATTGGATTGTTCGGTATTTTGGTGTCTAGTTTCTTGAGTTGTTTATATATTTTGGAGATCAGCCCTGTGTCAGATATAGGGTTGGTAAAGATCTTTTCCCATTCTATAGACTGTTGGTTGGTCTTATTTACTGTGTCTTTGCCCTACAGAAGCTTCTCACGTTCAGGAGGTCCCACTATTAATTATTGCTCTCAGTGTCTGTGCTACTGGTGTTATATCTAGGAAGTGGTCTCCTGTGCCAATGCATTATAGGCTACTTTCTACTTTCTCTTCTATAAGGTTCAGTGTAGCTGCATTTATTTTGAGGTCTTTGATAAACTTGGACTTGAGGTTTGTGCATGGCAATAGATATGGATCTATTTGCAATCTTCTACATGCTGACATCCAGTTATGCCAGTACCATTTGTTGAAGATACCTTCTTTTTTCCATTGCACAGTTTTGGCTTCTTTGTCAAAAATCAGGTGTTCATAGCTGTATGGCTTAATGTCAGGGTCTTCCATTCAATTCCATTGGTCCACATGTTGGTTTTTATGCCAGTACTAAGCTGTTTTTATTACTATAGCTCTATAGTAGAGCTTGAAGTCAGGGATTGTGATGCCTCTAGAGGTTGCTTTGTTGTACAGGATTGTTTTAGCTATCCTGAGTTTTTGTTTTTCCACATGAAGTTGAGTATTGTTCTTTTGAGGCCTGTGAAGAATGTTTTTGGGATTTTGATGGGGATTACATTGAATCTGTAAATTGCTTTTGGTAAGACTGTCATTTTTATTATGTTGGTTCTACCTATCCATGAGCATGGGAGATCTTTCCATTTTCTGACATCTTCTATTTCTTTCTTCAAGGACTTAAAGTTCTTGTCATACAAGTCTTTCACTTCTTTGGTTAGAGTTTCCTCAAGGTATTTCATATTGTTTGTGGCTATTATAAAGAGTGATGTTTCTCTGATTTCTTTTTCAGCCCATTTATCATTTGTATATAGGAGGGCTACTGATTCTGTGAGTTAATCTTGTATTCTGCCATATTACTGAAGGTGTTTATTGGTTGTAAGAGTTCCCTAATAGATTTTTTGGGGTCACTTATGTATACTATCATATCATATGCAAGTAGCAAAAGTTTGAATTCTTCCTTCCCAAACTGTATCCCCTTGATCTTCTTTTATTGTCTTATTGCTCTAGCTAGAACATTGAGTACTATATTGAATAGATACAGGGAGAGTGAACAGCCTTGTCTTGTTCCTGATTTTAGTGGACTTGCTTTGAGTTTCTCTCCATTTAATTTGATGTTGGCTGTTGGCTTGTTGTAAATTACCTTTATTATGTTTAGGTATATTCCTTGTATTACTGATCTTTCCAAGACCTTTATCATAAAGGTGTGTTGGATTTTGTCAAAGGCATTTTCAATATCTAATGAAATGATCATGGGGTTTCTTTCTTTCAGTTTGTTCATATGGTGTATTACATTGGCAAATTTTCATATGTTGTACCATCCTTCCACCTCTGGGATAAAGCCTACTTGATCATGGTGGATAATGTTTTTGATGTGTTCTTGTATTCAGGTTACCAATATTTTATTGAGTATTTTTGTATCAATGTTCATGAGGGAGATTGGTCTGTAATTCTCTTTCTTTTTTGCATCTTTGTGTGGTTTGAGTATCAGGGTAACTGCAGCCTCATAGAAAGAGTTTGGCAATGTTCCTTCTATTTCTGTTGTGTGGAACAATTGGAGGAGTACTGGTATTAGCTCTTCTTTGAAATTCTGGCAGAATTCTGCACTGAGACTATCTGCCCCTCCCCATTTTTTTTTTTTGTTGTTGTTGTTGAGAGATTTTAAGAACAGTTTCTCTTTCCATAGGGGTTATATGTCTATTTAAATTGTTGTTTTTCTGGTCTTGATTTAATTTGAGTATGTGGTATCTATCCAGAAAACTGTCCATTTCTTTTAGATTTTCCAAGTTTGTAGAGTACAGGTTTTTGAAGTACGACCTGATGATTCTCTGGATTTCCTTATTGTTGTTATGTCTCCCTTTTCCATCCTAATTTTGTTAATTTGGATATTTTCTCTCTGCCTTTTGGTTAGTTTGGATAATGGTTTGTCTGTCTTGTTGATTTCTCAAAGAACCAACTCTTTGTTTCATTGATTCTTTGTACTGTTCTCTCTGTTTCTATTTTATTGATTTCAACCCTCGATTTGATTATTTCCTGTCCTCTACTCCTCCTGGGTGAGTTTGCTTCTTTTTCTTCTAGAGCTTTCAGGTGTGCTGTTAAGTTGTTAGTGTGAGATTTCTCCAACTTCTTTATATAGGCATTTAGTACTATGAACTTTCCTCTTAGTACAGCTTTCATTGTGTCCCATAAGTTTGGGTATAGTGTGCATAAATTTTTGTTGAATTCTAGGAAATCATTACTTTCTTTCTTTATTTCTTTCTTGACTACACCTGGTGGTATTTTATTTGTGCTGAAATGTGATTTTATTTGTGTGTTAATAAATAAAGTTGCCTGGGGATCAGAGCTAAAAACAAGCCATTTAGCAGAGGTCTAGCGGTGGTGGCACACACCCTTAATCCGATCACACGGCAGGTAGAGTCTCTGTATATTCAAGGACACAGCCAATCGGTGACCCCAACCTTTAATCTCAGTATGAACCATAGAGACCTTGAGGTCTGTATAAGACAAGCAGTGACAAGGAAATCATGTGGTTGGGTTTAGAGCCAATGAGAAGGTAGACCAGAAAGGCAATAAAAAAACAGGTCACAGAGGAGAAGGTCTCTCACTCAGAGGAAGGATGGCAGTGAGTGGTATACTAAAGGCTATTTGCTCTGAACTCTTGGGCTTTTAACTCTGTATTTGGCTTTGTGTTTCTTATTTAATAAGACCGTTTAAAATATTGTCTACAGCTTGTTCTTAAGTAAATTTGATTGGAATGTCTTTTCCCAATCTTTTCTCTGAGGTAGTGTCTGTCTTTGAAGTTGAGGTGTGTTTCTTGGATGCAGCAGAAGTATGGATCCTGTTTTCATATCCATTCTGTTAGCTTGTGTCTTTTTATAGGTAAATCTAGTCCATTGATACTAAGGGATATTGATGACCAGGGATTGTTAATTCCTGTTATTTTTTGGTGGTAGTGTGTGTGTTTTCCTTCTTTGGGATTTGTTGGTGTGGGATTATCTATTGTCTGTGTGTTCCTGGGTACATCTTACTTCCTTAGGTTGGAGGTTTCCTTCTAGTGCTTTCTGTGGGGCTGTATTTGTGGACAGGTATTATTTAAATCTGATTTTGTCATAGACTATCCTGTTTATTCAATCTATGGCAATTGAGAGTTTTGCTTGATATAATAGTCTGGGCTGGCATCCATAATCTCTTAGTATCTGCATAACATCTGTCCAGAACCTTCTGGCTTTCAGAGTCTCCAATGAGAACTCAAGTGTTATTCTGATGGGTCTGCCTTTATATGTTACTTTGCATTTTTCCTTTGCAGCTCTTAATATTTTTTCTTTATTCTGTAGGTTTAGTGGTTTGGTTATTATGTGGTGAGGAGGCCTTTTTGGGTGGTCCCGTCTATTTGGTGTTCTGTCAGCTTTTTGTATCTTCATAGCCATTCCTTCTTTAGGTTGGGAAAGTTTTCTTCTATGATTTTCTTGAATATATTATCTGTGTCTTTGAGCTGGTATTCTTCTCCTACTTCTATCCCTAATATTCTTAGGTTTGATCTTTTCATGGTATCCCAGATTTCCTGGATGTTTTGTGTTATGGCTTTGTTGGCTTTAATGTTTTCTTTGACTGATGAATCTATTTCCTCTATTGCATTTTCAATGTCAGAGATTTTCTCTTCCAGCTCTTGCATTCTGTTGGTTATGCTTGCATCTGTAGTTCATGTTCATTTACTCAGATTTTCCACTTCAAGCATTCCCTCATTTGTGTTTCTTTATTGCCTCTATTTTAATTGCCAGGTCTTGAACTGTTTCCTTCACCTATTTGATTGTTTTTACTTGACTTTCTTTAAGGGATTTATTGATTTCTTCCAATTTTTTGTTTGTCTTTTCCTAGATTCTTTAAGGGAATTTTCATTTTCTCTTGAAAGGCTTCTATCATCTTCATAAAGTAATATTTAAGATCATTTTCTTCTGCTTCTATGTTTGTATGTTCAGTTCTTTATGAAGTAGAACCTTGGGCTTCTGGTGGTGCCATATTGCTCTTTATGTTGTTGAATGTATTCTTGCACTGGTATCCACCCATCTTTCCTTCGATTGGTGTAAACAGTGTCCATGTCTCAGGGAGCCACTCTTGGTCTGATTGGCACTGGTGGTGTCTGCATCTCTGAGAGCAGCTGTAGTCTTGGAGGAATGAGTAGATTTGGGGGACAGAGTGGGACTTGTAGATTGCAGAGTTCAATGGGAGGTGGTAGTGGTAAGGCCTGCTCCCAGGAATCTGTCTGCTGGCCTGCAACTGGGGCTGCAGTAATTGGGGGTAGGAAGGCATGGGTTGTGTCCTTGGACCTAGGGCCAAAAGGCTAGAGTCACCAGCTGGGAGAACAATGACTCACCTCTTAGTCCAATCAGAGCTGGTGGAGTCTGTGTCTTAGGGAGCAGTTGTGGTCTTATGGGATTAGTGGATTTGGTGGACAGAGTGGGGCTTGTAGATTACAGGGTCCAATGAGGGGGGTTGGTGGTCAGGCCTGCCTGCAAGAGTCTTGTCTTCTGGCCTGCAACTGGGCCTGCAATGGGTGGGGATATGGGAGCATTGGCTGTGCCCCTGGGTCTAAGGCCTATAGGCTGAGGTGACCAGCTGGGAGAACAGTTCTTCCCAACTGTTAAAATCAGTATTAGCATCAATTTTAATTACTCTATTCAATTTAATGCAAATATAATTTGTGTATTCTCTTATGAGTCTTATTAGATCTTTAAGTCTTTATTTTTGTGCTTTTGGATATTTAAATAATATTGGAATGACTATCATCATAACCATTATATGTATTTCTTTATGATTGAGGTTTTAATTCAGAAGCTAACATTACAAGAATGAAAGGAAAACCTATTTTTGAAGACTTTTTTGTGTATATTTCCCAAAAAGACCAGACAAGGTCTAACCTACATCCACTCCCATGAGACAGTGGGGCTAGCAAGCACAATGTACTGGTTTGGTGGAGGGGTTGATGAACAGAAGAGGAAAAACAGATAGAGATCAGAAAGGTATACTAGTTCAAATCTATTAGGCCCTTCAAGGGATTTTATTTTTATCCTGAACAAGATGGAGAACACAGATGATACAGTTATCACTTTGAAAAAAAAGTTAACAGAAGAAACAAGAAAGAAGGAAGCTGATGTAGATCAGCAGCAATAGAGTGCAACCCAGGGGAAAGAGGCTACAACTATAGTGTTAAGATGGATAGACATTGGATTCTGGAAACAAAGAAAGAAAAAAATGACAGAAATATTTACTGGGAATGAGAAAACAATGCTGATGGGGATTTTAAGTTTTTGATTTGAGAAAGTAGGAAAACAGATAGTCATTTTCTTAGATGTAGAAGCCTTGTAGACAATATTTGCTTTGCAAAAGATTGGTTATTCAGTACGGCCAACTTGGAGCCACATTTGAGACACTGTGTGGATAGCAGACAGATTCTATAGTTACTCATTTGTCCATACTTAATTGTTTTTTGAGATATGACCATTATTTTCAAAAATAATTATATTTGTAAGAAGTAATTTGTGTGTGTGTGAGTGTGTATGTGTGTTTTGCATGTCTACAAACATGCATGTGTGTGTATCTACATTCACAAAGAGCAGTAGGAGCCTCAGGTATCCTCTAGTATCACTCTCTTCCTTATTCCTTTGAGGCAGGATCTCTTCTAGAATGTGGAGTTCACATTTTTCTGCTAGACAGGCAGTCAGCAAACCCTAGAATTCATCTTGTCTTTGCCATCTATGGTGTTGGTATTATAGGTACATGTGAGATCTCACACAGCTTGTGTATATGCTGGGATCAGAATCCAGGTCCTCATAGTTCATCAGCAAACACACATCACTCCCCAGCAATCTTTCTATCTCAGTATTCATTTTTTCATTAATGTGGATTCATGCACATAATTTCCTTTTTATTCTTGGGTAAGTAATCATATCTTTTTATATTGTGAGGTTTTTTTCTTTATTTGTTTTACTTGATTAATCTAACTAAGAACCACATTCTTTGAAAATTATTTTCATAAGTCTATATATTATACCATTTTTGTTTACAAATTCCTCAAATTTTGCTTTGTAATTATGTATTTTGCTCTTGTGTTCTCATATACTTCTGCTATTTACTTTGAATAATTAGCTAATTTAATCATTGCTGTTTACAAGGAAGATTACCTAAGGCTGTGAATTTATGTCTAATAAATGTGTTGGCAGAAATCCAAGCATATTTTCTGCATACAGTTCTTAGTTTTGTATTTTTGTTGTTTTTATTTTTTTTATTGATGAGTCTGTGTCCATTGACCTGACATTATTTAACGTATTGTGGTGGTTTGTATAGGTACTGCCCCAAAAGACCCATTTGTTTCAATGGTTGGCCCATAAAGAATGGCACTAGTAGGAGGTGTGGCCTTGTTGGAGGAAGTGTATCACTGTTGGTACAGGCTTTGAGGTCTCATATATGTTAAATCTACACCCAGAGTGGTACACAGTCTCTTTCTGCTGCTTGTGCATCAAGATATATAACTCTCAGCTCCTTCTCCAGCACCATGTCTGCCTGCATGCCGCCATTCTCCTCACCATGATGATAATGGACTAAACCTCTGAAACTATAAACCAGCTCTGATTAAATGTTTTCCTTTATAAGAGTTGCCATGGTCATGGTGTCTCTTCACAGCAGTAGAAACCCTAACTAAGACACATATTTGTTTTTGATGCTTTAGCTTATTAGCAATATCTCTTTCTCTTGTGTGATAATGCACAGTCTGTAAAAATCCTGCATTTTTCAATGTTGTTTTGTGTATTTGGAGTGTGTCTTGGGAAGAGTACACAGGAGGTGATGTTGACCAGATGCATTATCCCTCATGTCTACCCTATTATTTTTGCCCTGGAATTCAAGAAGCTATATTTTCTGCTGTTGGTGTAAATAGAAATCATTGGGCTTTTCAGGTATAGTTAGTGATTCTTGTCTCATTTTCTATTAAGTTGGCATCTTCATCCATCCAGTGCTCTGAGATATTAAAATGTTGACCACTTTTTCTACATCAATGTTTTCTGGTTTTGTTGCCCAAGAAGCACAACTCAAATATTTTACTGAGAGTAATAGCACTTGACAATACTCTATGGACAAAAGCTAAGAAATCTAAAACCAAATTGATTCATTTATCACTGTTGCTAGTTTTGAAAGTATCGTACATGTATACAATGAGATATCATACTTATATTTCCCCCTTAATCTCCCCAGATGAGACCCCAACATGCTCCCCTCTAAACTTCATATCTATTATTTTTGATAACCCATTAACTTTAGTTAGTACTGTTCATATGTGCATGGGGGTGGTACTGTCAACTGGAATGTGCTAAACCTAACAGTAATCATAGCTCCAATAATGAATGATTTTCTCCGTCTCCAAATAACTATCCACTTCCAATCATTAAGAGACAAGACCTAAAGATCTTCTTGCCCATCTATTCTGGCATTTGGTTGGCTTGTACAGGTAACTATAGCTACTGTAACATCATAAATAAGTGCAATGGCCATATCATGTCCAGAAGTCAGCATTTCACAGCACTGCCTACCTTCTCTTCCATAATATTCTACATACCTAACTACAGGTGTTCTAATTAGAGCTAAGCACTCTGTCTCTTATTATTAAAATATTGACTAGTTATGCATCTCTCCATTGACTGCTACTGGCTTCAAAAAGAAGCTGCTTTGGTCAAAGTTGAGAGCAGCACAAATCTATGTGTATAAATACACATATTTAGAAGGCAACTTGACAAAATAACCATTTAGCAACATCACAATAGCAGATTCTGAATCTATAACCTCCCCAGCCATGGGGTTTTGACCAGGACTACAATACCAGACAGAAAATACCCTCCTGTAGAAAAGACCTCAAATATAATCACAATGTAGTTAGCTGCCACAGCACAGTCATTCTATTATTGTGCCAGTAGGGACTTCTTGCCTGGCAGGTTGGTATTGCGGCATTTATATCCGGTGCTTGTTAAGACTTCTGATGCCTTCTCTCCAGCAATAGCTTTCATGTCACCTTATGTTACTAAATAGCTATCCGGCATGGTGGAAGCTTTTCAGTGGTTTTGAAATTGATTTCTCTACTTCCTATATAATAGGCCAAAGTATGTGGTGCCTTCAGCAACAGAGGTTTTTGTTGTTGTTGTTGTTGTTTTGTTTTTTATAACATATGCTTAGTATGACTAAACAAGGAAAATGGCAATCTTGTGTTGTTGTGGAGACTTCTTTTGCCTCCTTGATCAATAATAACTCATAATAATGTATTTTAGTCCTTACACTTTTAACTTAAGAACTTATCTCTTCTGGGATTGGCATTACCTACCTATACTGGGTATTCTGTTCAAACAATATTAAAAATTATATTCTGAAATTACCCTACTAACTAGTGAATTTTCATAAAGCTTTTTTATAGATTCTTATTTCTGGTCAATCCACCAATTATCCTCTTCTGTCTTCTGCCCCCTTGCCCCATCCCTTCTTTTTTTGTTGTTTGTTTGTTTGTTTGTTTTTCAAGACAGGGTTTCTCTGTGTAGCTTTGTGCCTTTCCTTGAACTCACTTGGTAGCCCAGACTGGTCTCGAACTCACAGAGATCCGCCTGGCTCTGCCTCCCAAGTGCTGGGATTAAAGGCGTGTGCCACCACCGCCCAACTTGCCCCATCCCTTCTTAATCCTTTAACCCTCAGTGTTCCACCTCCTCTTCTTTCTTCTAATATCTCTTTATTATTTTTAAAATTGGTTTATGAGATACTAAATTTCCATACAGCTTTCCTGTCTCTTTCTTGTGCATTAACTCTTCCCTTAATCCCCTGACTTCCCCGTTATTCCTGTACTCCCATACTCCTCCTGCTTAAGCTTTTTCATCATCAGTATTTTTCCTTACTACTTTCTTGTCCATGTAATCTTCTAGGATCCCTCCCTTGACATGCCATCCTAGAAAAACCCTTCTACTTTCCTGACTTACACTTGTTTTCCAAATTAAACACACAAAATAAGAGATAAGAAGCTATAATCTGCCTATGAGAAAGCTCATAGGCCATTCACCTTTCTGAGGCTGAATTACCTCACTCAATATAATTTTTCTACCTCTATGCATTTATTTGAAAATGCATTATTTCATTTTTCATTAGTATATTGCTCATGAATTGGAAGAAATAATATTCTGAAAATGACCATCCTAACAAAAGCTGTCTACAGATTCCACACAATCCCCATCAATATTCCAATTCCATTCTTCACAGCCATAGAGAAAAACAATCCAATCATTTCTATGGTGGCACAAAAGACAACAGATAAACAAAGAAATCCTGAACCAAAGAGAACACTGTAAGTAGCATCACCATATCTGATTTCAAATTATACTACAGAGCCACAGTGGTAAAAAGAACAAGGTACTGGCACAGATACCCAGATCTATGGAATTGAATTGAGGACCCAGATGTATATCCATGCAACCACAGTTAACTTTTTTTTTATTACAAAAATTTTTTAAAAAATAGGAAAAAAGACAGCATCTTTAACAAATGGTTCTGGAACATCTGAATTTCAATATGCAAAAAAATGAAGCTAGAGCCCTATTTCTTTCCATTTTCAAAACTCAATACAAAATGGATCAAGGACTCAACATAAGATCTGATACTTAGGACTGCTATAAGAAAAAGTAGGGTGCAAGCAGTGTCTGTATCTAAGGGAGCCTTTCTTGGTCCGATTGATACTCTTGATACAATGAGAGTTCTCAGTCTAATCAGGACTCTTGGTCCAATTGAGGCTGATGGATCCTTTGTCTCAGGGAGCAGCTCTTAGTCTTATATGCGCTAGTGGGCTCTGTCTCAGGGAGCAGCTATTCTCAATCTTTGCAGGGTGGGCTCATGGCTCTGGTGGTCACTGGTTCCTCGGGGGTTATTGGTTTGACTTGGCAAGTGGGGTGGGGGAAGAATAGGCTGCCCTTTCTCTAGGGCTGCATTGGCTGGGCAGACGGGATAAGGGGCATGGAATGTGCACCCACGGCCTAGGGGTTAGAGAACTGATCTGCCCAGTCCAGAGATGGGGTCTTACCTGATCCCAATCCTTGCAGGATGGGCTTATGGGTCCAGTGGTCACTGGTGTTACAGGGGATGGTTGTCTTGGCAAGCAGGCAGGGGAAGAGGCAGCTGCCCGGTCCCTGGGGCTCCAATGGCTGGGCTAATTATGTATCTGAATGTCTCTTTCACTTTAACAGCAGAGAGCAAACAGGCTTTGATGATAGGAACTGGAACAGAGGGATAAGGCTTTTGAAATCTTTGTAGAAGTCACCATTTTACCTGTAAATCCTACAAATTTTAGTAGTGACACCTACATGTCAAAAAGAGATGATAATTAAAGACTATTGTAGAAGTGAGAGTAACATTGGATGAGAAGAATGTAAGGGGTAAAAGCAAATTGTGTATTTAAAACAGATATCAGAATAAATTGGATAAAATAAGTCTAAATGGAAAGGAGGTATTAAAATAATCCATATCGTTCATTATTCATTTGCCTTAGTTTCTTTCTGTGTTCCTCTATTAAGTATTTTCTATATACCAAACATTTTGATTTGAGACTAGTAGTAATTAATAATGAAATATAAAATTTTGTTTGACTGAGATAATTGATTTGTACCTAGCAAACATTGAAATGACTGTTATTCTGCAATTATTATTTTGAGAGCTATAGTTATTGGTAGTAAAAAAAAAA
>CABHPR010151885.1:2890-46400 GCA_902168415.1 Peromyscus melanophrys | reverse complement strand
CACAACAATTAGGGTGTTTGGCCATCCTATCACCAGAGTAGGTCAGTTTGGGCTGTCTCTCGACCATTGCCAGTAGTCTATTGTAGGGGTATCTTTGTGGATTTCTGTGGGCCTCTCTAGCACTTTGTTTCTTCCTATTCTCATGTGGTCTTCATTTACCATGGTCTTTTATTCCTTGTTCTCCCTCTCTGTTCTTGATCCAGCTGAGATCTCCCACTCCCCTAAGCTCTCTTTCTCTCGACCCTTGCCCTTCATTACCCCCACTCACGTCCATATTGTTCATGCAGATCTCATCAGGAATGCTCAATCATACCACAAGGGCACTTGCTCAGCTATGTTCATATCAGCATTGTTTGTAATAGCCAGAACCTGGAAACAACCTAGATGCCCTTCAACTGAAGAATGGATAAATAAAATGTGATACATATACACAATGGAATACTACTCAGCAGAGAAAAACAATGACATCATGAGATTTGCAGGCAAATGGATGGATCTAGAAAAAAGTCATCCTGAGTGAGGTAACCCAGACTCAGAAAGACAAACATGGCATGTACTCACTCATAGGAGAATACTAGATGTAAACAAAGATGACTGGACTGCTACTCACAACTCCAGGGAGGCTACCTAGAAAACAGGACCTAAGAAAGACACAGGGATCGCCCAATGACAGAGCCATAATATTATACATAGAGGTTAGGCAGCAGTGGTAGCACATGCCTTTAATCCTAGCATTCCAGAGGCGGAGATCCGTCTGGATCCCTGTGAGTTCAAGGTCACACTGGAAACGGCCAGGTGTGGTAACAAGAGCCTTTAATCCCAGGAAGTGATGGCAGGAAACAGAAAGGTATAAAAGGTGTTAAGACCAGGAACTAGCCTGGTTAAGCTTTAAGGCTGTGAATAGCAGTTCAGCTGAGATCCATTTGGATAAGGACTCAGAGGCCTCCAGTCTGAGGATCAGCTGAGAAGTTGGCAAGGTGAGGTTAGCTGTGGCTTGTTCTACTTCTCTGATCTTCTAGCATTCACCCCAATACCTGGCTCCAGGTTTGTTTTTATTAATAAGACCTTTTAAGATTCATGTTACATTCCACCCATCTTTTTACATAGGTTCAGGGGGACTCAGGTCCCCATACTTGCATGACCAGCACTTGAGCAACTGAACCATCACCCCAACATCTCTTTGTGTCTTCTTTTAGGGGTCTAGGCAATAGTACCATTCCCATACTTCTGCTTAGACACAGCATTATTCATATTTGCTCAAAGCATGACAGTCAGCCAAAACCAATGAGTCTGAGAAGTACGCTCTCTCCACTAGAGACCTCACAGGACAGTGGGTGAGGACTCTGCAAAGTAGATATGGATAAATGTGAGTAATAACATCGATGACCTGGCACCTGCAGGCACTGCTTTCAGTTCCTTTCTAGTTCTACAGACATTCTCTGGTGTAGAATTCCCTGCCTTTATGTGGTTTTAACTGTAACACATATAAAATTACATTGACATTACATTTCTAATACTGTTTATCTCTCTCAAGATTTCATTTAAAATATAACATAATTTGCTAGACATATATATTATCTAATTTGCAATTTACAAGATGCAATTTAAGAATATTTCTTTGAGTAAGCACCTTTCAATAACATTGAGGCCCAGAACACAATATCCCAAAATATGAGGCCTTGGCATGCTAATTGAATTGAGGGAGAATGGACAAACCTCAGAAGGAATATCTCTCTGACACTCCCCTGCCTCCAAAGGTTTCTCATCCTTTTATCCTGGGAGAAAGTACCAAATACTGTTGCAGACGTCCCTGATAGCTCAGTGAATGAAATGTGTAATTTCCCAACCTCATCAACTATACACTCTAGTGAAAGAATACATAACAAACAACCAATAAATAACCTCAGTGTATGTCGGGTCATGATAAGTACTCTAAGCAAACACTGAGCAGTGATAAAGAAGATCCTGAGGAATGCAAATTTTTGGATAAGGATTTAGGAAGGGCATATATCTTTGCTAGGTTTCTGTTGCTGTGATAACAGATCATGACAAAAAGGAACTTGGGGATGAAAGGGTTTATTTCATCTTACAACGCTAAGGTCACACTCCATCACTGAGAGAAGTCAGGGCAGGAACCCAAAGCAGGAACTTGGAGGCAGGAGCTGATACAAAGGCCATGGAGCCATGCTGCTTACTGGTTTGCTCCGGATGGCTTGCTCATCAGGCTTTTTTTTTTTTTAAATAGCGCACAGGACCACCTGCCCAGGAGAGATACCATCCCTTGTAGTATGGGCCCTCGCACATCAATCATTAATCAAGAGAATGCCCCACAGACTGACTTGCCTACAGCCCAATGTTATGGAGGTATTTTCTCAACTGGGGTTCTGTCTCTTCTGATAACACTATCTGTGCCACCCTGATGTGAAACCAGCCAGCACTGCATCCATTAGATGGTGACACAGAGAAAAGACTGGAGATACTGCGCACATACTAGTGTCTGGGAGAAGAGCATTCTGGGCAAGGGGGAACACACACCTGATATGCACTTCTGGAAAGTTCTACAAATAGCTAGGAAGCAGCAGGGCAGAGGAAGAGGGAGTAAGAGAGAGATTAATACCAACAGACAACAGAGGGCATATGAAGGGACAGTGTCTACAAAGCTCTCTTTTTAAAGATAAACTACACTTCCGAGAAGTGTTGAAACTGGTAAAGTGGGGAAGCCAGAGATGATTCAAAGTGCCATTAAAATAATCAAGGTGGTTGTAATTGCTCTGACTAAATGCAACAGCAGCTATAGTCAAGATAAATTTTGAAAATAGAGTCAAAGGATTTTTCTGATGAGCTCGATGTGGTATGGAAGAGCAGTCGTAGAATCTAAGGCTGTCACAAAGTTTGGGCCTGAACTACAGGCAAAACAAACTGCCACTCACTGAACTCCAGATGCATTGAGAGGAGCAGATTCGGGGACAGATCAGGAGTTTGGCTTCAGAATGTTAAGCAGATACTCCATAAATATATTGATGATAACAAGCTCCCTACTTAACAAAGTAGCCCACGGCCAGCCCTGCAGCCCAGCAGTGTGCACAAGAAACTCCAAGGCTAATGGCCAGCATCCTCCCTCCCATCTGCAGAAGCTGGCTTTGGCCTCTGTTGATGGGTCAGCTAGAGCATTAATTCAGATTGCTTCTCTGGACAAATAGACACAGAATGGTGACAAGGGTCCTTTGTCCAGGCTTCATTTGATGAAGGACAAATCCAGAAAATGAAGGAGAGGTTGTCTGCCCATCAAACTGCATATTCATTAAACTCTTTATCAACTCTCAGCCCAGGAGAGAGAATGACAGATTTTTAACAAGATAATTTGAAGAACATTCTCTAAACATATTGAACTAAATTGTCCCTCTTGTATCTGGGCTCGTGCCAGCAGTCACTGACCACATCTTAAATTCTCCCCCAGGCTTCTTCACAGGGTCAGCTCCGAAGTCCTTTCGCACTGTTTCAAAACCAGTGTACAAAGCTCACTCAGAGAATGCGAGGCTTGCTTGCTCTGAGAGTAAAAGATTCCCAGTTCCACAGCTGCACTCCCTCCAGCCCATGTCTCATTCCCCAGAGAAGAAAGCAGCTTTATTTGGTTCACTCTTGAGTTTAGATTAGCTATTCCCTCCCTGTCTCTAGGAAAAAGCAAAGCCCTGCCTAGTATGTATAAACAAAAAAAAAATACACCCAGCTTCATCTTTTTGTGCGATTTCCAATGTTTTCGTGCATCTTTTCACTTTTGGTATTTCTCTTAGAGGAGCTAAGTAACAATAGTGGAGAATGTCCCTAAGTTCAGAACCCTGTCCTTTCCCAGACCTTAACGCTAGATGAACAAAGGCTGGTTAGCCCTTCATGCAAGGCTCACTTCAGGCAAAAGATGGGATGTCTGAAATATTTGACGAGAGATGGAGTATTCATCAGGGAGGCAAAATATAAAATCTCAGTGACACAAAGAAGACATTGCCAGGGTCTGGCAGAGGTGTAATGGTGCTCAACCCAGCAGAGATCTAAGTTGACAGTTTTAACATTGGATACAGACACAGAACAAGCAGAAGGAAAAAGAAGGCTCCGTGAGTGCTAAAGGAACAAAGGTAGACTTGCTTCTGGAGAGTAGAAACCTTCAGCACTCTGACATGGGATGTCTGCTGAATGCAAAGCTGACTGTATCCGCTGGGACCAGCTTAGCTGCAAGTAATATAATTCCTGATTAAAAGTGACAATAATAAGAATTTGTTGTCTCAATAAACAAGAATCCCAGGGTTAGGGGGACTTGGTACAGACACTTCACAGTATCAACATGCACCTACCTCCACCATAGCTGTTTTTTCTGATCTACATAGATCTATGGGTTGGTGACTTCTCTCCCTCATTATTCCAACCTGTCTACAACAGATGCTGTGTCACATCCTCATGAAGCAGTATGTCAAAAACATAGAAAGTTAAACCAGACATTGAAAGGTAAGTACTGCCTATCACTCACTGTGGAATAATAAACACAAAGATGATTTTATGGAAGTTGCAAGTAGAATGCTGGTGATCAGAGAGTCCAGGAAGAGCAGGAGAGGAGGGGGTGATAGGAAACAGTGATGTGTAGGTGCTAAATTATAGTCAGGAGCAAGCAGCTCCAGAGTGAAATAGCACACCAGGGGAACTGTAGATCACATCGATACAGAGCAGTTTCAAAAAGCTGGAAAGAAAACTTTGGAAGTTGCCCTCATAAAAAACGTAAAAGAGGTTTGAGATTCTAGCCACACTTCAGTTATACACATCATTCCATGTGTGCAGACCACAACACAGCCAGTTACCCTAGTCACATGTGCGATTTTTGTTTCTATGAATCACTTGCTCCTTTGAAGGAAATGACAGGGAGCATAAAGGGTCAGCACCATGGGCTCTGTTAGTAGCAGTAGTGAAGTAGGATGAATAACTATAGTCCCCTAGAAGTCCTCTTGAGTACTATTGGCAAGTTATGAGTTATCAAGCAGAGGGAACAGGCTTGTTTTACTTGGCTTATTCAAAATCTCCTCCCTTGAGGGGTTGAGAGGGGAGAATACCTTGCTTCAAGAATAAAAGACATGATTTATTAGTAAGAAAAAGGAGATATCTGTTGGTCCATGTCTTAGGGTTTCTATTGCTGTGAAGACACACCATGACCACAACAACAATTATAAAGGAAAACAATTAGTTGGGGCTGGCTCACAGTTCAGAGGTTTAGTTCATTGTCCTCAAGGTGGAAAGCATGGTGGCATGCAGACAGACATGTTGCTTGAGAAGTAGCTGTGAGTTCTGCATTCAGATCCGAAGGCAGCAGGAAAAGAGAGTGACATCATGCCCGGTTTGAGCACCTAAGGCCTCAGAGCCCACCCTCATTGACACGCTTCTTCCAACAAGGCAACACCTACTCCAAAATGACCATACCTCCTAATAGTGCCACTCCCAATGAACCTGTGGGGGCCATTTTCATTCAAACTACCACAACCAGAAAGCCAAGCGTATTTGACATATTTAGAATCTTACATTCCTCCTAGAGTATCTTTGAAATGTTCTAGGGGTAAGAACTCCAAACCAAAATATTGAGGAACTGAGACTTGATATCTAAGAATTAAAAAAAGTGTTGATTAAAAACGTCTATCCTGGAATGATGGTCTAGGTAACTGAGCCAAAACATGCTCAGACAAATAGCAAATAAATAAATAAATAAATAAATAAATAAATAAATAAATAAATAAATAAATCTAGAGAAAATATTATAATCCTATGTTTGAACCTATCTATGAGATAGCAAGGTAATAAACAGCTATGGGATAATAGACTAGACATTTATTAGTCTAGGTTCTCCAGGGAGATAGAATCAATAGCATATACGGAGTTAGTTATAATAATGTACAGTTATACACAGTCAGTTCATTTGCTATGCCTGAGTACTATTTCATTACATGGGTACAGCACAGTTCGTTCATGCTTATGCCTGTGGGAGGACATTTAGGTTGATTATTCTAATCTGCTACAAACATTTGAGCACAAGTTTTCATATCAATGTAGGCTGTGCTTTCTCTGGGGTGTATATTTAAGAATAGGATGACAGAGTCATGTAGTAAATATATTTACCAATGGCATTATTTTCAATTTCTTTCATTTGAGCCTTTCTCCTAGGTGTGTCACGAACTAAATCTCTCTGATAACTAAGGAGGCTGAATATTTGTCTGTGTTCCTATTTGTCATCTGTAATCTTCTTTGGTTTAATACCTGTGGTAGTCTGAATGTAACTGGCCTCCATAATCTCATAGGGAGTGGCACCATTAGGAGGTGTGGCTTTCTTGGAGTGGGTGTGGCCTTGTTGGAGAAAGTGTGTCACTGGGCGGGGGGGTCTTTTGAGGTTTCCTTAGCTCAGGATACCACAGAGTGAGTCAGTCAAGTTCCTGTTGCCTGCAAGATATAGGACTCTCAGCTGTTTCTCCAGCACCACATCTGCCATGGTCATGGTGTCTCTTCACAGCAATAATGACCCAAACTACTACAATACATTTCAACTTGATTTTTTTTCCCTCTTTTATTTTCCAGGCAGGGTCACAAGTAGCTAAGGCTGACCCTCAACTCATTATATAGCCAAGATTCCTTATATTCCTGAATCTGCTTCCAAAGTACTAGGACTACAGTTATGTAACACTACATCTGGCTATTTTTGTTATTTTGAAAGTGGTATTTATGCAGTATATTTGTGGTATATATGTGCTAAAATTCCTTTAAATGTATTTTATGGATTAGTGTGTGTGGGCCTCAGTGTGTGTGTGAAGATCAGAAGATAATTGGGGGAGTCAATTCTCGATTCACATCTTTAAGTGTATTCCAGAGATCAAATGCAGGTCTCCAAGCCTGTGTGGTCAGAGCCTTTCCCCACTAAGCTGCCTCAACAGCTTGGCGAGCAATTCTTTTTATCAGATTAATGATGTACAGATATTTTACATGAATACTATTTATTGAGTCAGTACTGAGTGCTGGGGCCTGTCATAGCCTTTAGCTACATTATTTCACTTGATTCTCACAACCACTGGTGTTAAAGGTACTATGACTCTTTTATGTTTTACAGCTGAGGATTAGACTCAAAAGATGATGTAATTTGCCCAAGATCACACATCTCTGATTTGACTTCAAATCTGACTCATTGACCATTAAGTTGGACTGCCTCTGGGGCACTAGCGATTCATTTAGATAATTACATGGATGTCTTTTCTGTTCTATAAAACTCACAAAAGAAATAAACACTAGTGCCCCATAGCAATTTAAATAGAATTATACAATAGGTATCTGAGATGGTTAATCTTCATTGCCAATTTGACTGGATTTAGTCACCTAGGGACCCTGTCTGTGAAGGCCTTTCCAGAGAAGTTTAACTGAGAAGTTAAGACCCACCTTAAAAACACTATCCTGTTGTCTAGGAACTCAGACTAAATTAAAAATATATATAAAGGAAACTCTAGCTAAGTAATCTAGCTAAGCATGTCCATCGCTCTGCTTCCCAGACTGCCCAGATGTAAACAACCACTGTATGTTTCTGTCATTGCAACCGAGAGCTGCCTTCTCCTCCATAAGGGACCAAATCCCTCCAAACTGCGAACCACAATGTATCTCTCTTCCCTTAAGCTGCTTTCTGAAGATGCGTTTGCTTACAACATCAAGAAAAGTCACTAACAAGGCATCCAGTACATTTGAAGTGAAAGTATAGACAAGTGAATAGTGGCTGAGAAAGGATGAATGGTGTTGATTCGTGTTTGGTGAACGGTGGATGCACTTACCTGTAAAGCATTGTAGTGACTGACCAGAAACTAGTCTAGACTTCCAAGAAGATAGTCAGAGTTGTCCATGTAGAAATAAAATCTGTTGGTGTCACTTGCAAAGGTCTGGCCATCCCTGCCACCCAGTCATGACCCTGCAACAATTATTCTGTATTGAGCATTTGCACAAGAAAACAACGCAGGAACTAGATTTTTCCATGTTAAATAAACTATTTGACTAAATCTTACTGTTTTACTTGGAAGTCATAGATATTAGTGACTCTGTTTCTTATTCTCAGTGTAAAAAATAGAGCCTCAGAGGAATGCCACTCTACCATACGTTATTGCTTCTGCTCACAGAACTCTGAACATAGTGTTCCCAGCCCAGTTCCCACCCACTCCTCTACCATAGTCTCTGCAAATATCCACTCCTGGTGTTACCCACTTTGTGATACATGGACTAAAGAAGGGATTTGTGCAGGCAGGATCAGTGTTTCCAGAGAAAAGAATGGTAAAGATTTAATAGAAGCAAAGGTTCTAGGAAGCTTCAAAGACAACTTAAGTCATGTTCTCCCTTTGGAGAGAACTTCCTGATAGTCTCATTGAAACAAAACTTTCTGTAAATCTTTCATCTGATTTGTTCCTTCGCTCCTGAGGATACAGCACACTGTTGTTTAGAGCTAGAGAGCAGGATTAGGACCCAGGTTCACTATTTTAATGTGCCCTATGATCTTGTAACATGGAGACAATTTGATCCTTGTTTAATAGATGAAGTAATGGCCCATATAAGAGCTGAGGTAATAGTACTAACAAAGATTAAAGCTGGAAATCAATCTCATGTCCAAGTAATGGCAAAGGCTTTGTTTATTCTGCACAGTAGAAAAAAAAAAAACAGGTGAAGTGGAACATCTCTCTTCAGCACATGGACTAGACACTCTGGTGATGCTTTTTTTGTACTGAAATATGATATTTTATTTGTATGTTAATATATAAAGTTTGCCTGGAGATCAGAGGTCAGCAAGCTATAAACAGAAGTCAGGCAGTGGTAGCCCATGCCGTTAATCTGATCACATGGCAGGCAGAGTCACTGTGTGGTCAAGGACACAGCCAAGCATGATGACATGAGCCTTTAATCCCAGGACCAACCATAGAGACCTGGAGGTCTGTATAGACAGACAGTGATAAGGAAGTCACGTGGCTGGGCTTAGAGCCAATGAGAAGGCAGAACAGGAAGGCAATAAAAATACAGGTCAGACAGGAAGAAAGACTCTCTCTGTGGAAGCTACTGCTGGTGGTAAGCTAAGGCTAGTCGTGGCTATTTGCTCTGATCTCTTCGGCTATTACCTCTGTATTTGGCTCTGTGTTTCTTATTTAATAAGACTGTTTAGAAATTCGTCGACAAGATACTCTGATCATTGATCTTCCTGGTTTGCCAGACAACAAGAACTCTCTTCATAGGTGTAGAGGATAAACATTTCCAAATGCACTCATTGGTAAATGGGTGGGAATACAAAAAGGAACGAAAAGGAAATAGTAATTAAAAACAACACACAAGCTGTGCCATTTACAATTCTGCACACTTCACACAATAATTCTTACTTAATTCCAATAATTAGGAAATATGGGGTATTTTATTGTAAGTGCCAGTTAAGAAATAGGGAGAATTTAGACCAAACTGACTTATCCAAAGGCACAAAGCATAAAAACAGTAAAAGTCAGTCTGGGTATATAGTCACTCAGTAGTGTTTGCTTAGCAAGCAAGATGGTTGAAGTTTGATCCCCAGCACCCCAAAAAACCAGGCGTGGTAGCACAGTCCTATAATCCCAGAACTTGGGAGGTTAAAGCAAAAGGATCAGACATTCAAAGTCATCCTTGATTGTATACAGTGTTCATGGCCAGCTGGGGCTACAAGAGTCTCTACCTCAAAACAAAATTGTTTCAAAAAACTAATGCTGTATTATTTTCCTTTTGTAAAACTAACACACACACACACACACACACACACACACACACTCAGATATAAATAAGAAATCATGTTACTTGTCTCAGTACAACACAGCTAGTTTAGCATTAAATTGAGCAGTGCAATTGTGTTTACTACTAATGATTAGAAAACCAACTGTTATGGGATTCACCATAAATGACAACGGAACATGGAAAATACATAGCCATTATTCAGTCACATTACAAACAGGAAGATGCCCGTCATGAGGAGTTCATGCTCTGCCCTGCATAGTGACATTTTAATCCACTAGCCTTTTCTCCCCCACCTATCTCCTCTCACGTTTGTAACTGTTCTAGTCGTCAGACTTTTCTTTGGGCCAACAGCTCCAAAAAAGGACACAGAGACTTATTATTAATTGTAGCTGGAGAATTTCTCTCCAGCTCCTGCCAAGTCCCGCCAGTCCTGGAGCCCATTTATAAAATAAACACACAGACTCTTACATTATTTAAACTGCTTGGCCATTAGCTCAGGCCTATCATTGTCTAGCTCTTACTCTTATATTTAGCCCATTTCTATTAATCTATACTTTGCCACGTGGCTCGTGGCTTATTGGTAACTTACATCTTCCTTGTCCTGGCAGTGGCTCCAGGCAATCTCTCCTTCCCTTCCTGTTTCCTCAATTCTCCTCTCTGTTAGTCCCGCCTATACTTCCTGTCTGGCTATTGGCCAATCAGTGTTTATTTATATAGAGCAATATTCATAGCAATTAATTATGAAAACTCAGCCTATTATAGCTTAGGCTTTTTCCCACTAGCTCTTATTGGTGAAATTATTAAGGCCACTCCACATATTCTTTTGTCCTATATCAGAAGAGCCCTCTAGTGTGGGACAGAGAAAAACCAATATTTTTATTTAAATCAAGTTGATTATAAATGCGATCACTTTCTAAAGAAGAAAAGGGGATATGATATAGATATGATAGGATGAAAGGGTAGATTATTGAATCTACTTTTAAAGAGCAACTTGTTTAAAATGTTTTGCATTCCTATGGATTTTAGTTTATTGATACAAGTTTAAACTTAATTTTGTTATACTATATATATATTTCTATTCTCGTTCGAGGTATTATGTTTATGTAACTCATTTAAATTGTAATGGATAGTTGGGAAATACAGGTTAATAGTCTTCTATGATAGTCAAACTTATAGTCATGTTGTTTTCTAGGTATGCATAGATATAATTCAATTAGGTAGGTAATCTTCAAATACTTCAAAGACCTACAGAATATGGCATTTAAAATTTTAGACTTTCTAGACAATGAGACATGTCTGTTCCTGGCAGCACCAATTTACTTCAGTGAGGAGGATGGGCATCGAAGACACTCCATATGGAGTTTATCTTCACCTTGGCAAAAATAGACATTTGGGCAAGAAACTGTTCTTGCCTGGACTGCTTGATCAACTGGACATGCAGGACCCATAGGAAGGTGACCACTGAACTTTGCTTCGTGAAGTGGTTCTTCAGGTTCCTGCTTTGCAGAGGAAACTGCCAGACATTCTACAGGACACAGAGAGAAATGACTGAGTGACTCTAGGCCTATGGACTGCAGACAGATGCTCCAACTTTACCAAGGAACATTAGGTGACTGTCCAGGCTGTTACCTGTCTCTGTCTACCCTGCAAGACTTCCGAAAGTTGCTTGCATCCTTCTCCTGTTTCTCAGGTAATATTATATCCTTCTGGGGTCTTTGATGTAGTTGAAGACTAGAGTTATAATTTCCTCAGTTATGATAAAAGATAAGTTAGATATAAAACCTTAGACTCATAAATATAAGATAGATAGGATATCTTCTTTAATATTATAACTGTAATTCTTGCTTGATAATTGTTTTGTTATATGTAGTTTTACTATGTTAAAGTTAAAACTTTCCTTTTTGGAAAAAAAAGAAAAAGGGGAAGTGCTGTGGATGATTGATTGATAAATAAAACACTGATTGGCCAGTAGCCAGGCAGGAAATATAGGCGGGACTAGCAGAGAGGAGAATAGAGAGAACAGGAAGGCAGACAGCAGGAGATGCCAGCCTGCCATCCAGGGAACATTATGTAGAGGCAGCAGGTTAAACCACGGAACACATGGCAACATACAGATTAACAGAAATAGGCTGAGTATAAGAGTAAGAGCTAGATAATGGTAGGCCTGCCTGAGGTAATGGCCGAGCAGTTTAAATAATATAAGCATCTGTATCTTTATTTTATAAGTGGGCTAAGGGACTGCTAGGGCTTGGTGGGACCCAGAGAGAAAAACTCTAGCTATAAGCTCTTATAACTTAAATTAACCCATTTCTATTTATCTACATGTTTCCACATGACTTGTGACTTTTACCTCTCCTCCTGCATATCTGTTCCCTCTGTGTCTGACTGGCAACCACCTTTCTTCTTCCCAGAGCTCACTCTGTCCAGAAGTCCCACCTATATACCTCCTCCCTAGCTATGCCTAGCTATTGGTCATTTAGCTTTTTATTAAATCAATCACAGTGACACATCATCACACAGTGTAAAGGAATATTCCACAACATGTTCTAAAATCTATAGTCAACAAAGAAGCAGTAACAAGGGTTTCTAAGTACATTTAGTTAAGACTGGCCTCATATCTTAGCCTCTCTTTTCAGGAAAATGTGTCATTATGAAGAATCTAGGACTGGAAAGACACAATCAAGAGAGCATACTGTTCATGCATGGGACTTGAGTTCAGTTCCCAGGATCCATGCTAGGTAGCTCACAACCACCTGTAACTTCAGCTTCAGGGGATGTGATGCCCTTTTCTGGCCTCTGTGGGCAATTGTGCTCACATGCATATACCACACACAGACACACAGACACAGACACACACACACACACACACACACACACACACACACACACACATGCATAATTCAGAATAAAATAAATAAACTTTTTTTTTAACAATCTGGGTATTTAGGACCTACTTTCAGACATGTGTTCTGAAGAGACAAGGTTTGATTCTAGTACCATCATCACTCATGAGCATTTGATACCTAGATGACACAGAGAGACTTTGGGCCATCTCACCATTTTCTGTTGCACAGTAATACAAATTTTAGTTGGACGTATAACACTCATAATACTGATTATTTTCCCTAGACTTCCTAAGCTAACGCATTGTGCACATGTGACACACTCTGTCCCATGTAAGTAAAATGTACTGTGAGCAATGTCTGAGTATGTGGGAAAGGCTCTGTGGGTCCCTGTCTCTTGTTAGTCACTCCTTCTTCAATCATATCCCCACAAATAGAGATCACACCAATATGGGGGCCCAGAGTCACATCCGATGATGGCAGAATGGCGAACTGATGGGGGTCACAAGGGTACGCAGAAATTGCAGGAACACCTTTGCATATTTCTAGGACATAAAATCAGCCTCAAACTTAATGACTGTTTTAAGATTTTCCTATATTTGAATTCAAATCTAATATGAACTAATGCAGGTAGTTCAAGTTGTAGGAAAGCAGAGTAATAACAGTGTGTATACAGTCCCAAGGTTTATTTCAAGGATAATATGAGAAAAACCCACACAAGCACAAGGCCTGCATAATAAGAGCTAAATATGAGTCATTATTATTAATACTATGGTAGTAGTTTTTGCCTATTGAAAACAATTTTCTTGTCAAGACCGTCCAGTAATTATGGTATTTCAGGCACTTCCTCAGACAGAGACATTATTAAAATAGATATAAGTAGTCCTGCAGGCTTGCTGTGGTCTTCATAGCTAAAGGCATTTCTTTCCTCCTTACTAAAAGATAATTTCACAGAAGGAATTCAGTATTAAAGTGTAGATTGTCCGGAAAACAGACTAATGGGATTTGGTTTTGTTTCTGGTTTTTTCTAACTAATCTTTTAGTCATCGCCGTGCCCCTGCCAATTAGAAGATTACTACATGAGGTTGCATAGACCTCAAGAACACGGTGTTTTAAATTATATTTATAGTAATCCTCCTTTAAGATGGTCATGAAACTTTAAATTTATTTGTAACATCTCCAAGTTATAAAATGGATTACTTCTTGGAAGGAGTCTGATGTACATTTGCTGATTTTTGTGCCTTTTAAACAAAACAACTTCCAGCTTGCTCAGAAGAAAGCAAAGTTGGTTAAGTAGTAGACTGGTAGTGCTGGCTCATCAAAGGAAATACACAGGACGTGGCTAGGTTCTATGATAACTCTGTTTAATATTTGTTCGCATTTGAAAGTCTTTCCTTTTATTTTTGAGATTACAATATAAATTACATTATTTCTCCTTTCAATGTCCTTCCAAAGTTTCCCACACATACCCCTTTGCTCTCTTTCAAATTCATGGCCTCTTTGTTCATTAACTCTTGTAATATACATATATGTAAATATACAGATAGATAGATATAGATATTCTGAAATATAACCTGCTCAGTCTATATAATACTGCTTGTATATATGTTTTCAGGGCTGATCTTTGGTACTGGATAACCAATGGGTGGTGAAGACTCTTTCTTTCCCTGGGGAAGACTATTTCTCCCACCCTTGGCATTACTTAGTTTCTTGTGTCTCTTTGTGTAGAACTGAGGCTTTGTGGTCTCCCCATCCCGGTCCACTTTAACATATCTATTGTTGTTGTCCTTGTTCAGTTTTAACATTTTATGAAATTGTGAAGCTGTTTCACAAAGTAACTGCAGCATTGTTCATCCCTACAGGCAATGTATTTGGGAGGCGGGGGTCTACTTTACCACATTATTCTTGAAAACACTTGGAATTGTCTCTCTCTCTAATTATAGTCATTCTTGTAAGTAGATGAAGTAGTGTCTCATTGCATTTCACTAATGACTATTAATTGTGTATCCTATCTTGAGTTTATTGGTCATTTGTATATCTTCTTGGAGGAAAAGTCTTTCTGAATTACCATGTTGTCTTCATCACTGTGTTCAGAGAGTGATTTATAAATTTTGGACACAAGTTCATTACCAGATATGTGGCTTATCTTTTTACTTCTCTATGATCTTTTTTGAAGTATTTCTTTCAATTTTTGATAGATCCAATTATCTGGTCTTTTCTTCTATTGCTTCCTTTTTTATTTGTGCATCAAGCACCTCTGCCTATCTGTATTTTCCTGAAGAGTTCTGTGATTTTAACTCCTACACTTAGGTCTGTAGTCTACTTTGAGTGCATTTTTGCTTCGTGTATGGTATGAGGTGGGGATCCAGCTTCATTGCTTTGCATGTGGTCACGTAGCTGTCCATGATGAGATAGAAAAGTCTTTTCAGATGTATGATAAGGTCCCCAAAGAGGATGTTGAGATCCATGGAGGTGCCATTCTAAAGAATTAAGGTCTGGATGTGAGGAGTCCAGGGAGAGGTGTGGCTGTGTCATCAGGAATGATAAGACTGCCATGATGTGAAAAGGAAAGCCAGGAGAAAGAAGAAGGTTTTAGAACAGTGGTTCTCACCCTTTCTACTGCTGCGACCTTTAATACAGTTCCCCATGTTGTGCTGACCCCCAACCATAAAATTATGTTCAATGTTACATCATAACTGTAACTTTCTACTGCTATAAATCATAATGCAAATATCTAATATGACGGATATCTGAGCCCTATGGGGGCTGCCACTTGAAGGTTGAGAACCATTGCTTTAGACTATGGTAAGCTGTGCTCTGGGCATCTGAGTTTGCATTGTCCAGGTGATCTGTGACCTGTCCAGAGTGCCCCAATTGAATGCTGATACAGCACCACGGTAGTTTCCATGGAGATGACGATACAGACTTTTCCAGGGGAATAAAAACATAGGGGTAAAACAACATATGGAGAAATAATTTCACTGAAAGAGAAACAAGTGATGGGATGAAATGCATCACGTATTTATTATTTGTTTGTTTGTTTGTTTACTACTTGATTTTGGTGCTGATGTTTGAATCCAGGACTTTCTATATGCTGAACAAGAACTCTTCCACTGAGCTACACTGCAATCCCAAAGTGTGCTTATACAAAGAAAGGTATTTATTCATGTATTTATTTAGTCTTTAGCAAATAATTATGATGTCCCTGACATGTACCAGAAACTGCTTCAAGCACCATGAGCCAGAGGAAGCGACCATTAACAAGTACTACTTCCAGGAAGTCTTCTACCCACACTGAGGAGACAGACAGACACTGCAATAGACAGCTCTATAAAATAGTGCTGCATGGCAAAAAAGGCCTCTAATTAAACCATCCCATCAGGCCACTTGTGCCAGGAAAGACACCAGTTATATTTTGGCATACCCAAATATGAAATGTGAGTAGAGTAAAAACCAAAGGGGGAAAAAAGCAAGGGCTTGAGGGAGGCATTCTAGGTAGAAAAATGGAAAAAGTATAAAGAATGGGAGACTAGAAAATGGTGTTATTTGATGAAGTACAGATGACTAATGATGCCATGAATCAAAAATAAAGCAAAATAAAAGTACAAAGTGAAGCAACATATGCTTTGGGTCTGGCAAATAGCAAAGAGCATTAAATTACCAGCAGATTTGACCTGGTGAAACGATGGCTCAATGGGTAAAGGCACTGGTCTCTGAGCTCCTCAACCTGAGTTTGATCCCTGGGACACAGAGTGGAGAGAGAAAACCAATTCCAGCAGACTGTCTTCTAACCTCCATCCGTAAGCTATGGCATCTACACCCACACACATACACAATAAATCAATAAATAAACTTCTAAAATAATAAAAATTAAAAGTGGAAGTGGAAGAAATGAAACATTGTGAGTGCAGATGACATGTATAAGATTTCCACAGTTCCATCCTAAATTTATTTTTTATATGGAAGAACTGATGCTAAATTAACTTGTTTTAAGCCATGGCTTCCCACTATAACAGTATGTTTTGTTTAGGACAAACAAAAATCACCAACTCATCACCACTTGCAGAGAACGCTGTGGACAGCAAGGGGATGGGGCCCTCGTGTCCTCTGTGCTCTAACAGAGGGGAAGCAGGGTCCTGCACAGTGTTTCAAGGAAGCCGAAGGCAGAGGGACACAACCAGGAAAAGGAGCCAGAAGGAGGCGGAATGTGGAGGAGACAGATGGCACGGGGAGGGTTCGGAGTGAGTGAACTGGAGGTAAACCGTTCTTGTCACATCCTGCTGAGCACGTAGGCAGTGGCTTCAGAATAAGTTATCAACGCCCTTCAAAATCCTCATTAGCTGAGCAATGTCAGGTGCAAGGGTTCTGAGGCCTTCCCACTGATGCCCAGGGGAAGACTTCCTCTGAGCTAACACACTCAGGGGTCAAGGTACCAGACTGCAGGATCGGAAGGACTGACATTTAAATCGGAGTCAAAGCAGGCACAGCTAGCAGACAGTGAGATCAGAGAAGATTGTAAATCCCGAATCAGGAGTTCAGGCAGAGAAGTTTCTAAGCCCTTATCAGCCTCAGAAAGGGCTGAGACACTTAACTCAGAAAGGCAGTGGGGTTAAAATGGGAACCACTGTGAGTTGGGTTCTGAAAAGCCTGGCCCCTACATCACAGCATGACATCCTTGACCAAGTCACTTTGTTTTTAAATCAGCCTTGCTCCCCTCACCCTCCAGCTCTTACCTCCTCCCAACCAGAGTGTCTTCATTTGGAAAGTGAATAAAATAACAAAAAACCTTTCTTTCCATTGGAATGTTTTTAAATTTTGTTAAACCTATAGGAAAATCCCTAAGATCTCACAGCATTAAATAAGCATTACCTTTAATTCTGTTATCATTCCTACTCCGTTTCCTATCTCACCGGGATTCCATTCAGCCAATCAGATAACATGTGTCAGCCGGGACTTGACTAGACTCCTATCTCATCTTTCTGGGCTGTTAACTTTGCCACCTGATCTTTCTATCTCTCTTGTTTCTCACTGAATGTCGCAGGAAGCATCAATCTATAGCAGCCTAACAAGCCGATGGCAGCCCAACACTGATGTCACCAGCAGTGAATTGTCTGAAAAGAAAAAGTCACCCTTCTCCAAGAGACACAAATGTGATCCGAAGACAAGGGGCCACAGGAGGCCACCATGCCCAAGAGGCAGTGACTTACTCACTCAGGAGAGCAAATCCAAGATGCCCAACTTCAAGAGAGATAAAATATATGAACTTACAGGCATAGACAAGAGTAAAGAGAATTATTATCCATGTCTGACAGACTATATTGTAGAAAGATTTTGTTTTAATTTTATGCTTTTCTGACCTCCAATTATTCTGCATTTATCAGAAATAAAATCTACAAATGACAAAAATTAAAGGGTCAAGTCACAATCAGGGCTGTAGAGTTGGTTCAATAATTAACGACACTAGATGCCTTTGCAGAGGACTCAGGTTTAGTTTCCAGCAGCCTCATCAGGTGGCTCAACACCACCTGCAACTCCAAGGATCTGATGTCCTCTTTGGCCCCCCAAGGGTATCTGCACAAGCATGGTACACATACAGACAAACAGATACACACATACATAAATAAAAATAATATAATTTTAAAAGTAAAATGATAGAGCATCACTCTTGGTCGACTCTGATGAAATAGAGACACGGATTCATCTTGTGTTAGGGGAGAGGAATAGAATACTTGATGATGTATTCATAGTGGGATTTTCCTGCATTTCGGTTTCCATAGTCACTTGCTTCCCTATTCTGGATGTAGATCACTAGATTGTTGTAAAAACTACCTTGAAATTTATTTCCTCACTTCCAACTCATGCTTGAGACAGTCTCCCACACAGCGGTTATGCCCCCTGCTGCAAACACGATCTCTGCCTGTCAACCTCCTGTTCAGTCATTTTAATGACATTCTGTCATTTCATATTTCACAATTCTAGGGCTTTTCCTCAAGTATTCTTTTGCTATATTTGCTTCTCTGCTGATTTTTTCTCACTGAAACCCAATGATGCCTCCGTGTTTCAGATGAAGCAGTGAATCTCAAATCATGGTTCTCAGACCAGCACAGGGGACATGAGAGCCACATTTCCTTGCTGTCCACAGTATTCTCTACAAGTGGCCATGAGTTAGTTATTTTTATATGTATTTTCTAGGCAAAATATACTGTTTTGTAGGAGAAAGGGGATTAAAAAAATAACTTAGCATCAGTTATTTCATATAAAATAAATTTAGGATGGGATTGAGGGACTCTTATATGTGTCACTTGAACTCACAGCAGCACTTGGGAACCTGTTAACATTGTCTATTCTTTGGACCCACACTGAGTTAAATCTTAACTCCTCTGGTTTAATGATCCATCAATGTGCTTCTGACATATGTTTAAAGTTGAAAAGTACTGAACTAAACTGAACTGCTGAATTTCTTCAAATTATACTTGATTATTCACACCCTGCTACCTTTGTATACGTTATGAGCCTCTAAGGTAGGATAACCCTACATTCTCCAGAATGCCCTGACCTGGCAGCTTCTGGCAAAGTCAGGCCACAGGCCACTCTAGAGCTAGGATGATAATGTGTATGTGGAGAGGGAGCCATTCTGCCCTTCACAATTAATTTTCCCTTAGCTACTTATTCACATCATGGGCGTGAGGAGAGAGAATCTTGGTCTACCACTTCTCTACACCCCTCTGAGTCCTCCTTCACTTACCAGAATTCCGGGCTCAAGAACTCCTAAGTTTGGGTTTTGACTTGTTTCCACTCTTCCTGTTTTACAGTCCTCTTCTCCTCCAATACATTGCCTATGAACTCCAATCCCCACAAGCAATGACAACAGCCTCATAGCCTGAGCTGTGAATTCTGTGTCTCTTTCGCCCGGTACCCTTCAGACTACAGAGTTTAGAGAGAGATTGTTTAGTCCCCATCATACATCTCTGCCCTCCCTTAGTCCCCAGATTCTCCACACTATTGCATGCTGGTAGAAACCCCACTCAGATCCAAACTCCAGGACATCTTCCAAATGAGTCCCATTCACATTCTGTTCTTTATTTTCTCATTCTGAAAACCATGTCGCTGTCTTCTGCATTCTGTCTGATAATTGTTCTCAAGCTGTTTCCCATAACCCTGTTATGTCTCCACATCTAGATTATGAGCAACTTCTGGCCACCAGTTGTGTTCTCTTTTGTTTGCTGCCTCAAAATTCAGTAAAGAAATCCCCATTGGAAATGTTTTGTGGTATTCCAGGGTTCTCTACTTAGGCATCCTGTGTGTCCTTCCCTCCCCATGTCTCTGATATAAGCTGAGGGCACTCAAATACTAAACTCATTCACCAAGCTCTTTCATGATCTTTGAGACCATATCCAATTCCCTAATGCCCATCTCTGTATGAATGTGTTCTGGGCATCAGACTTTCAATCATTGTGTCCAAAGCTAAACTTCCCGCATAGTGAACTCAATGTTATTGGATTGTTATGGTGGTGGGTTGTGGTAGTGATTTTGACATAATGGAATTTTATTTTCATCTATCCACTTGGCCTAATCCAAATTATGACCCGAGCTATATTACATGACTCACTCTCAGGTCATCTAGATTATTCCTTCTTGAGCGTATTAATTTTGTTTTCTTTCTTTTTAAAGGTACAATATGCATATGGTTGAATTCATGAACTGCAGAAACATGCTTAGGTAGGCTTGAATTCTAATTTTATTGATTATTTCTCTACCTCCTTGTCTGTAAAGTTAGAAATAAAAGCAGCTGTATCTAAGATTGCTGTGTGTATTGATTTAGATATTTTTCATGAAGCTATACATAGGTTTTGTCACGTGACAAATATTCAAAGAATGTTAGTTACTGTGATTCCTTCTGCTGCTACTACAAGCCAGGTCGCTCTCTCTTTCCTTAATTATATCACAGCTTCTTAATTGGTTTCTTCTCTACTAAACTTCTTTTTCCCTCTGAATTGTAAAGAATGCTACAAAATGTCACAAGCAGTTTCTAAGGTACAATTGATTATTGTGGTATTTAAAATATATTAATGTTTCAAAGGGGATAAACCTAACAATTTGTATTGTCTGGATGTAAAGAACCAGATCTTGCCTTTTAGAATCTTAAGACAGGGAGACACTGATGCACAAAAGTTCCCGGTAATACTCCTGAGGATACCTATAGTTCCATTGGGTACGTATGCAATACTGCCAGAATTACAGAACAAGTATCTTTCTGGGGAAGTTCATGGATGACTATGACCTTCCAACTTTTCTGTCACTCATATTGAAATATCCTAGGATTGCAGCAGAAACATTCACTATGTCCTTGTGCCTTCCCAGAGCAGCAAATGACTGACTGAGACAGACAGACTCAACAGCTGCACAGCAGATGGTCCTCAGTCATGTTTTAGGTGACTGCTTCGATTGAATATTATAAAATTGGAGGAAATTCTGCCAATTTCTCCTTGTAATTATAGAAGTGTGGAGTGAGGAAGTAAAAAGATCTAGTGTTCATTAGATTGAGCATCTTTAATAAAGTCTTCCTTTTCCCTTTTGGAAAGGCTGCATGCTGTTGCAGAGCACCAAGGCATTTGATTTGTACCTCTAATGAGCTCTGTCCCACATCACAGTGATTTATATATGGCACTTACCTTCCCCACAAGACTGTGAGTGACTTAAATGCAATTCCATGTCTGATCCATCTTTGTATTCTGGAGACTAGCATGCTCTCTTGCCTACAGTATGTGCTCAATGAATACTGAATTAATGAACAACCAGATGAATAAATATACCATTGAAATTTTCATAATTAAATCATACTTTATAATGAAGTAGAGCAAGTCACTATTTAAAAGTACTCTGTGGAATATTGTTATCTATAATGCCAAATCCAGTCATTGTTTATCATATATTCCACATACTAAGTTTACTTAATTTGATATAATTCAAAAATGCACAAATTGAGCATCTGCTACCTTCTATTGACTGCTAAGGCGCTGGGATGCAAAGAATGAGACATAGTCCCTTTGGCAACCGTCTTAGTCACTGTTCTTGCTGTGAAGAGGCACCACAACCAAGGTAACTCTTTTAAAGGAAAGCGTTTAATTAGGGACTTGCTGACAGTTTTAGAGAGATAGTCTGTGATCATCATGGCAGGAAGCAGACAGGTATGGTGCTGGAGCAATAGCTGAGAGCTTAAATCCTGATCCATAGGCAGAGGGTGGGGTAGCTGGCATGGGCTTTTGAAACCTCAAAGCTCACACTCCCCCCCCCACACACACACACACACTTCCTGCAACAAGACCATGCCTCCTAATCCTTCCTGAATAGTTCACCAACTGGGGACTAAGCATATAAACGCATGCACCTGTGGTGCCACCCTCATTCAAACCACCACAGCAAGTTTTACTTTCTGCTCCCTTTTTTTTTTTTTTTTGACACATATTTTCCTGGAATTGGCATGGTCTGTGCCACACTGTTCACTTTTCTGAATGTGCCCTCTACATTTCATGTCTTTGAAATTTAATCCCCAACCCTTTATTTGTCAAAAATTATTACAGTTAAGAGATGATTGGGCTTCAAATGCCCTTACCTCATGAGGGGAAGGACCCATTGCTGTAAGAGTAGATTCGATGACTATCATGAAAGTAGGCTTGTTATAAAGATGAGCGCCTCCCCTTCTTGCTGTCATGTGTTCACACGTACATTTGCCTTTCCACCTCTCATCATTGAAGGATGCAGCAAAAAGGCCTTCATCATCAGAGGCCAACACTTCAATCCTCACCCTTCAGAAACTGTGAGAAATATATTTAGAGTGGAAGTTTCTGATTACCTACTCCATCCAATAGAACATGGTCTTGGATTACCTAGGCCAGGCCATATAAGAGATTCGGTTTCTTTCCAACATTATCATAAAGGCATTCCTATACTTGGAAGTCAGGCACTATTTTGTGAGGAAGCCTAAACTACTCCCTACAGAGAGTCGGGGAGACTACATTAGAGAAATCCATATGGAACAGAATTAATACCACCAATAAATGAGCAGAAATTTTCACCAGAGTTATGAGTGAACAAGCCTTTGTGTCATAGTTTTATACTCTTACTAACATTTGGGGAAAGGTATTTCTTTGCTGTGTGTGTTAGGGGAAGAGGCTTGTCCTGTGCATTGTAGAACACAGAGCAGTGTTCTTAGCCACTATCTATTAGACACCAGTGGCACTAGTCTCCCAAGTTGTGACCATCAAAAATGATTCTAGACATGGCCAAACATCCCATAGAGGACCTCTGCTTGAGACAATTCTAGAATCTTGTCACTGAGCTACAAAAGTGGAGAAAAATGAGGTGAGCAAACTAGAGAGGGGTTCATAGAAGGGGTACTGTTATTGCAAGCTGAACTGGTTAGTCTTTTGCAACTTGACACAAGCCCAGATACACTTGGGAAAAAGAAATCTCAGCTGAAGAATTGCCTCCATCATATTAGTCTGTGGTCATGTCTATGGGGCATTTCTTTGATTGACAATTAATATGGGAAGTCCCAGCCCACTATAGGAAGTGCTATCACTGAGCAGATTGACTTGGGCTGTGCAAGAAAGGTGGCTGAGCAAGCTAGATGAAGCAAACTAGTAAGTGCTGTTCTTCCATGGTCTCTACTTCAGTTCCTGCCATGGTTTCTTTCAATAATGGATTGGAAGTGTAGGCGGAAATAAAGACTTTCTTCCCCCCAAATTGCTTTTCCCTAGGGTTTTATCACAGTAATCGAAACCAAAGTAGAATATAAACATCTAACTTTGTTGCAAAACATTACTAAATAATGTAGGTAAGGCCCTGACATCATAGGTCAGAACTAAAATAATGACAAAATAGTCATCATTCCACATCAGACATATAAAATCTACTATAAACTTTTATGTTTGAAGCACACCTTGAATATACATATGTAACTGAGAGAAATGGTGTGTGTGTGTGTGTGTGTGTGTGTGTGTGTGTGTACACGCACACATAAAGAGGGACAGTACCCTGATTATGAAATCCCCTTATGTGACCATATTCAGCTATCAAAGTGTGTATGCTAGCCTAATTTCAGTGTATATGATTATACTGTCTTTCCAGTTCACTTACACGCTTTCAACTGGAAGTGGTCAACACCAGATTCTTAAGTAATTGCACATCATTAAGGTCGCCTACAGTAACACACAGCTTGTTTTCCTGTAAGCTGCATTAGATGACTCAGTCCCAGAGCATTTGGAACAATTGTGAGATAATGTTCTGAATAGGGCCATGGTGGGGTCAGGGTTGGGCTGTGTGTCGCTTGCAAGTCATCCTCAAATATTAAGGGGAAAGCCTGGATGGCAAATGTGGATATGCAGTGTCTCGGTGCTAAATTAAAAGTTTAGAATTTTTAAGAACCTGAAATAAAAACATGGTCATATGTACACCTAGATTTCATTACTCTGCGTAATTACAATGAAAAGTGAAAAGCACCCAACAAGGGAACCCAAGTCTCATTTGGAATAATGCAACAAATACTCACTCAGTACCTAGACTTTTAGACCTGGTACAAGATGGGCTAAATCACTAATCCTCACAACAATTGAGCAATCTCAGTTCAAAGAGGTTAACTGACTTGTCCAAAGAGACGATACCTTTTGTAGCCTTGTCTTCCTGACTCCTAAGCTTATTTGTCTTTACGGTGTCTGTTCTCCTTTACTTTGTCTTCTTAATCAACATAGTATATAATAGTTACATAATATACAAAGGAGTTTGTAGTTATTGATTTGAAATACTGTTGGGTTATAAATGCACCAGTTCTATGTGGAAAAAGCAAAGTGGTTTATTTGGTTGACTATTATGATGCTTGTTCCTGTTTGTTTTTTGCATCACACTTAGATAATTTACCAGTTACGTGACAACCCTAAACATTAAACCACTGAATCAGCTTGACTCTGTTCAGTATGACAGATCGCTTAGCATTCAGTAACTGGATGGCAAAACCCATCTCCCATGTGGACACGGCCTTATAAGGGCCTGCTATGTACTGCTTTTATTTTCCTTTTTATAGAGGAAGTGTTGTTTCAGAGAGGGGATCTAGAAGTCAGCATACCGTGTATGCTTCCCCTGATAAGACTAACAATACACTGGTTGATGGAGGCATGCTGTGTCTGATTAATCTACACATAGAGTGTGCTGGATATATAAAACCAATTAGGGAAAATCCCACCTAAACTATGGATTAACACAAAACAATACCCTCAGAAGGTAAATGAGGGAATGAAATGTGTAAAACAAATATCAAATAATAGTCGACTGAGCTAGGCGCAGGCCTTGTCAACTGATGCCCAATAGTGCAACTGCAAACTGAATTTGTCAGGAGCACAGGTACATGGAGCCTACTTGCTCACAGTGGCCATTAATATTTCAGAACAGCTGATGGGGACTGGTTGTTTGAATTAAGCCTTCCTTTTTCCTCTAAGGTGCTCTTGCTTCACACAGGATGCTGTAAACTGAAGGTTCGGGCTTAAAAATTACAGTGTGTGTGTGTGTGTGTGTGTGTGTGTGTGTGTGTGTGTGTGTGTGTGTGTGTGTAAGAGAGAGAGATACAGAGAGGGGTACTAGCCCGAAGAAATGTTTCTGCAGATAGATACACTCTCAATTTTTCATAAACTCAGACTCTTCCTAGTGCTTTAAGGCCCTCATCACAGTAGGTTGGAGCTACACAAACCAAAACCTTCACCACAGCAGGAAGCTGCAGCAGAAACTGACCTCTCCTCCTGAAATGAAAAGGGTGAAGAGGAGAGACAGGCTCAATAAGTCACAGCAGGGGGTGTCAGAGCCCTCTAAGGATTAGGAGGACATAGATGGGGGGCGGCTTTGGAGCTGCCACAATGACAGAAAACATCAATGGCATTTAATGAAAGGCAGCCAGGGGTAGAGAACTTTGTGCACCCATATAGTACAACTTTCTGAGGGGAAGAACGTTCCTGTCAACAATGGAAGAAGCGCTGAGAAACACTAGCCAATGCTCCTTTACAACTCTTGAGTCTACTGGCTTAACATCAGAGTGGGGGACCTGAGCTCCAGTCATAATTACATATAGAGAACATGCCAGGATTTGGATGAAAAGAACACCAAGTTCCAGTTCTGAGGCAGAGAGAAGTCCTTATGGCAGCTTCCAACAGTAATGTCCAAATGCCTCTCGACAGTGGGGACTGCGTTTCTGAGTCCATGTGGTCTTCAGATTCCTCAAGAAACAAACACTAAGATTCCACTTTATCCCAGAACTGTAATCCCTGCTCAGACAATAAGATTGGTTGAGCAGCCAGAAGACTCACAAAAGGACTCAGGTGGGTGGCCCTGTGCAAGGCTCACTTGAAGGCAAGACGCTGTAAAAGTGTCTCCTTCCTCCTACTCTCCTTTTACAGGAGCCTGTGTTTCTTGTACAATTCTGGGAAGACAATTAATGTTTCTCAGTATGCAGGTGGGCTGAAGTCATAGCAGATGGCATCAGAATGGCTGTAAAAGAGGAAAGAGTCTTGCAGATGGTATATTTACTCCCTTCTGAGTTTCTCTTTTGAGAGGGGGAAGGGAGGGAGACAGTGGCAAGACAGTACAATAATGTTGCAGGCTTCCAAAGTACTTACTCTCCGAATTTTCTCAAGTCACCACATTATTATCTTTCATCAAGTTATTACAGAGAAGAAATAAAGCAAGAAATTGAGAGAGGACAATGGGAAAAACAATCCTTGTCCATCTATAACTGTCAATTCGCCATCCTGTGGAATTATCTTTCATGGTCTTGCAGCCTGTTAGGGCGGTGAATTTCCCTGTATTATTTTTTTCCGGGTGAAATAAACTAATTACTGTAACTTCTTCTCATAGGTCATTTTTTTCCCCAATGCTGCACAATTATTTTTGGTCTTGACTTCCAGCTATATACATCTCATTTGCTCTGTGATTCTGAACTACTACAAGTTGATCACAATATTCTGACAATGGCTTGTGAGGTAGCAGCTGCCTTCACTGGTGCTTCCCTGTTAGGGGAAAACACCATTTCCCTTGAAAGCCTATCCAAGGAAGAAATAGGAGGTAATGAAGACTCTCTGATGTGGGCAGATTCGGCCGCTGCATGGGCAGGGACTTCCCACCATAACAAGCAGCCACAGCCATTAATTAGGCCCTGGATCTCCAAGTCTCCCAAGCTTTCCCATTCTTTCCATTCCTGTTGTCACAGAGACATTAAGCAACAAATCCTCTGCAAAGTGCTATCTCCTATGGGACATCATCCCATGGAAGTTTAGATCCATTGCCTTTCCCTGTGCTGGCTTTGAATGAATAATATATCTTTTCTGCATTTTGACATTAGAAAAGGGAGTAAATGAGAATGGAAAATTACTGGGAAAGGGGGGAGGGCAAAGCACTTGCCTCACAAGTGTGAGGACCCTAGTTCAAATACCGAGAACACACACACACACACACACACATACACACACACACATACACACACACACACACACACACACACACACACACACACACACACACACACTACTGTAGGAAAAATTTAGAATGATTACTAGTTACATGTCAAGTAGACTAAGTCATGGTCAAAAAGTGCTCTGGAAGAGGAAAACGGACAAGGGGATCAAGCATTAGACTGGATTAGTGCCGAGGGGCTCAGTTGAATCTATGATGTGTTCATATATCACACCACCATATTACACCACAGAAACATGCACTACCATCTGTCAATGAAAATCAATTTGTAGAAGACAATCACAGTACAATGTAATGTGTATGTCATTTTTTTTTTAATCTGTAAGGTTACCTGACAAAATGACTACATGTAGTCCATAGGCTCAGACACATAAAAGTTTAACAAGTAAAGTGGCTTTAGCTAGAGTCAAGAAAAGTAAGTAAAAATGGATTTAAGTAGGCCAGAGAGTGAGGTCTGGGGGCAGGGCAAGGGGCAATTACACAAAGCCCTATGTCCTTGTTAGCTTGTATCCCACCTTGGCACAAGCTTGAGTTTTTTTGTGAAGAGGAAGCCCCCATTGAGAAAATGTCCCCACCAGAGTGTCCTGTAGGCAAACCTGTGCAACATTTCTTAATTAAAGATTGACATGGGAGAGCCTAGCCTACTGTGGGAGATGCTATCTCTGAGGAAGTGGCCCTGGATTGTATAAGAAGGATGGCTGAACAAGTCATGAGGAACAAGCCAGTAAGAAGCACCCCTTCATGGTCTCTTGCATCAATCCCCACCTCCAAGATCCTGCCTTGAGTTCCTGCCCTACTTCCCTCAGTGCTGAAATGTGACAAGAGAATTGTTAACTGAAATAAACTCTTTCCTTCCTGGTTTGCTTTTGGCTATGTTATACTATCACAGCAACAGAAATTCTAACTAAGAGACCCTACAAAGTCAGAATAGCTTAAAAAAATAAATAACCAGCATCAAAAGAGAAACCTGGAATCCCCTTGCAGGAACATGGGCACTGTGGCATCAGAAGGTGACCTGTAGCCCATTATGGAGACTTAAGATGCCAAGGAGGTTTGTGATACATGAAGTTGTATATGGAATAACAAATAATATAGCATGCAAGAGAAAGCCTGTCCTATGAAACTGGACTAAAAAGTTGTTTCTGCAGCATCAGAAATCCTAACTCTAAATACAGTGTAGCCTTATGCTGAATGCATATACTGCTGAATTCTTTATCACCCATGGTGTGCTTCATTCCCCGGGTGTTTACCATCTCTTAAAATTATCTGCTTCTTCTGCAACTGTAGGTCTCTACTCACTTACTTATTTAGGGACATAAGAACTTTTCACCCTTCCAAAGGTGTCTTTCAAACCCTGATTATCAGCCATTATCAGCCCAACAGAGAGCCAAAGTTGTACAGAACATGCCACAGAGAAGACAAAGGCCATGGAAAGAAACAGGAATCTGTGTTTGAGGGCTCAGAAGAACCAAACCAAGAAGAAAGCTGGAGAGTTATCAAGTATCATGGCAGGCACAAAGCTAGATGGGAAAAAGAAAGGACAGAGAGAGATACAGCTAACTCAAAGACTAAGTAACAGCCGACAAAATATACCTTGTCCAAACCAAGCAGTGACCTCATTTTAGGGGACCAGGGTTTGGAATGCAGGAGTATGGTGAAATAAATCAGACTGTGTCATCCCTAACTGTGTCTCTGCTTAGCATGAGACAGAGTGGGGAAATGGACACTGCTGAGTGAGCAACAGGAATCATTTTCAATAATGCTTCTATATCTTCAAGAAACTAGAGAATAAACTTGGAAATTTAAGTAGCGCCTTATGAAACTCACGTTGCTTTGGCTACCCTGTATCCCATCCCCCTTTTTCTAGAATTTTCACACCACTCTCTTTGGAGAGCTAGTTTTTAGTCCACATGAAGTTTTTAGTTTGGTTTCTAGTTTTCTGGTTGTTTTTAGTCCATATGAAGTTCCATTCCTATTTCCAGAGATGAAATCTATTAGCACATCAGCACACCACAATGGCTGATCACACTGCCTGGCCCTAAAGAGGTACCTGGTCCACACCATCCAGGCAAGAGGAAGATTGGTTCTCTCCTGTCTGTTGGTCCCAAAGGAGCTGAAGTGATGGCCAACTATCTTGCCACTTTGGGAAACTTAAAAATGCAATCAGATTCACCAAAAGGGGACAAAGGGAAACCTCACCATTGTTATCCTAGATTTCTATATCAACAAAATCTCCTCTTTGTTAAAAGTCAGTTGATGCTGGATTTTTTGTTGATTAATATTAAAAAAAAATTCTTCACTGGTACTTTCAAATTGCTTTTCAAAACTGCTTCTTTAGCAATACCACATCTTCAGGGGAAGATATGTGAATGCTGAACAAGTGAAGAGAAATGGACTAGGGTTCACAGAACCTCTATTCCAGGCTGAATGTGCAGTTACTTGTAACATAAGTCTGGGCAAATGATCACAAATTTTTGTGCCTGAAATTCTCTGTCTATAAAATACAATAATTACATCCCCTCCCATATCCTGGTATGCCTTCAATTAAAATAAAATAATACATGAGCTAAGCCAACAAACCACCACTGAGGTTCTTTTTCTCATAAGCTCTCAAGGAAGTTATTTTTCCAGTAGTAATAGGTTCCATTTTCCCAATGAATAAAATAGATCTAATGATGTCTCTATATGGCCAGCGGCCAGCACATGCTGCAAGCACAAGGTTCTTAGAAGCTAAGTGGGAGTCAGTGTGACCTCAGATCAGGATCTAGCTAAGCTGTCACACATGCTGTACCCATGATACCATGGCTCACACAAACCGGCATTATGTAGGCAGCCTTGGGGACGAAGAAGCAAATGGTAGAAATGTCTAATAATCACTTTGACTCCAAAAGATTCAGCTACTAAACAACAACACCAACAAAACCATAATGGAATTCACCTTCCAAAGTCTCTAGCTACATTTCTGTAGTGACTTCTCTGGAATGGAAAATTTACCTGACCTGTACAAAGCGATGAAGTTTTGAAATAATAAAGTCAACAAGGCTTCAGATTCAGCGCTTTATGCATTCTCTTTCTAAACTGCCTTCCCATGTAACTGAGCATCAGATCCTATCAACTTTATTATTAAGGATATCACAGAGTCCTAGATCCCTAACAAGTCATTCAAGCCATCTTGCAGGCTAACCACACTCTGCCAGGAATTTTGTCCATTCACCTCCGTCCTCAGCCAAGGCAGAAGGTCAGTATCCTAGCTGTGTTGCAGTTCCAAGACATAACATGGAACAGACTCATTCTTCTCTAAGCTTATTTTATAAGCAAATTTTATAAGCATTTGTATAAGCAAAACTATGCACATTTGGTTTCTTCTAACTGGAACATCCTTTGCATTAATCTGTCTACTCATGCCAATAAATCCTAGTCTTGAGAGCAAGAAGGAGATCTAAAAATCTGAAATATTTACTTGTCTATGACTGGTCAACAATATACATAAATAATACTGGTTAATAAAATAAAATTCACCTTTTAATTCCAGCCCATCTTTCCAGACCTGATAGTAGCAAGGGACAAAGAAATGTTCCTCTAGATATTAGAAATATCCAATCAAAATTAACAGATGAGAGGGCAGGAGAGGTGGCTTGATGGTTAAGAGCACAGACTGAACTTCCAGAGGATTCAGATTTGAGTCCCAGCACCCACATGTTGCCTCACAACCATCTGTAACTCCAGCTCCAGAGGATCTATTGCCCTCCCTCTTCTGATCTACCTGGGCACACAAGCATGCATGCAAGCAAAACACGCATACACATGAAACAGAAAATATATATAAAAAATTAAAGATCTACAGATGATAAAAGTAACTAATTGTTTCTGCATGTTGAAAACACAGTAGGGACTAGCAGGATATGCAGAAAACTGAGCATTATGCATTCTTTCTCAAGTGTATAGAGAACTCTGGCAACTAGACTATTGTTGCTCTGTCTATCTGCAGACAGGCTCCATGTTAACAGAGCTTTCAAATTTCAAGACTTCAAAATTAAATCTTCATTGCTAAATAAAAGTCTCCGGAGAAAACTAGATTGACATGTTTTGCTGGATCTGTAAGGCTTCAAATTAGTAAATCTCAGCTTTGTGCCCTTACACAAGTATTGTTTGCGCTGTGGTGCCTTCTCTTACTCCCCTCAACCCTGCTGGATATTAACTGAATCCTCACTTGTGTGCTGTTCAAGAGAGCACAATCAACCACCACCCTGAAGTATCAATCCGAAGGTGAACTTAATGTAGTGTGATCACGTGTGGGTGGTAAAAGTGGAAGCCTGTAGACTGTGCTTGCCTCTCCTCAAGCCAACTAATTTCAGCACAGCTCTAATGGGGGCTAGGATAATGGACATTACCGACATCTCAACTTAAAAGGACCCCATGCCATTTGGCCATCTGCTTTTCTGGCTGATAGCTTTCATGTAGAAATTAATTCATTCAGTGCAGAAACAACCCTCATCCACTGTGCAGTTAGATAAATGCCCTGCCTAAACTGATCCTCTGGTTGAATAATTCTGTCTATAATCATTTATATCCCAGCTACACTGTTTACAAAGATGTGTATATAAAGAATAGTACTTTAGCCGGGCGGTGGCGGCCCAAGCCTTTGATCCCAGCATTCGGGAGGCAGAGCCAGGCAGATCTCTGTGAGTTCGAGGCCAGCCTGGGTTACAGAGTGAGTTCCAGGAAAGGCACAAAGCTACACAGAGAAACCCTGTCTCAGAAAAACAAAAACAAACAAACCAACAAAAAAGAACAGTACTTTAAATGGATGGTAAAAAAAAAATTAACACTATTATGTGTGTCTGGTGCTGAGACCTGAACCTAGAGCTTCACACATGCTGGGAAGGTGCTTCACCAGTGAGCTGTATTCCTAGCCCGCAACATGATTTTAAAGGATATATTTAGTCCAAATATTTGAGGAGACTGACCCATCCAATGCTGTGACCATTGGAAAATGACAGTACTGTTTATAACGCCACTCTAACAGTTACTATACAAATGCTTTTATGTAGGACGTTCTTTGTACCCACTCATTCCTACATAAGATGACCTAGCATCAAATGCATATGCTACAAGTCTGTTGTGACACTGTATTTTCAGTGACATCACAGCATTTTCACACAGAGAGAGGCATACTTGGGCTTTAATATTAAGTTTCCTCCCATGGGAGACCTCAACTAGGGAGAGGGAATGGTAGAAATGAATCAAAATCTCCTGAGAAAGACGGTCACATTCTACAGTCTGTCAGCAGGTCAAGGGTTAATCAGAGACAGCCATAACCCCAGAGTTCTAGTTAAATTCTGTTGCTATAATAAAGCTGACCAAAAGCAACTTAGCAGAGTGAAGAGTTTCTTCAACTTACACTTCCAGGGTCACAGCTCATCTGTGAAAAAATCAAGGCAGGAGCTTGAAGAATAAGCCATGGAGGAAGCTGCTGACTGGTTCACTCACAGACTCATGCCCAGATGGCTCTCACAGACTCGTGCCCATCCAGTTCAGGACCTCCTTCCTGAGCAATGATGCTGCCCACAGTGGGCTGAAGTTCCTACATCAATTAACAATCAAAACAATCCCCAATAGACATTCCCACAGCTCATATATACAATCCTTAAATTGAGACTCCCTTCTCAGGTGAATCTAGGTTATATTAAGTTGACAGTTAAAACCAAGCAGGACATCCAGTAAACACATGCAAGCAGTAGGCTTGAAAAATCAATTTCTCTAATATCCTGTTCAAGTTTCCCTTCTCTGCATGGAACTTTACTTACACCACCTTCTCTTAGTCAAGATTATTTAAATAATAGCCTTTTACCATGAGATGGTCACATTCTGTTAAAGAAGTGTAAAGAAGAGGTGATCAGGAGCAAATGTGACATGAGAAGAACTCAGCCAGATTCAGCAGGATATTTTTTTGTGAATTGAATCATGTGGCTCAAAGCAATGTGTAGCTCCTAAGCTCAGATACCTGTGAATGTGATCTTCTTTGGAAATAGGGAAATTGCAGACGATGAACTTAAAATGAAGTCATTAGTGTGGGCCTATTATAATATTACCATTGCGGTCAATTTGGCTGGATTTGGACTCACCTAGGAGATACACTTTAATTTAAGACAGCTCTGTCTGTCCTTAAATTTCCAAGGAGGTTTAACATGGAGGGAAAACCCATCCTGAATGTGGGTGCCACCATGTGGAGGCTGGGTTCTAGACTGAAGTAAAGGGAGAGAGCAGAAAGAAAACTGAGTTCTGGCATTCATCTCTCTGGTCTCTGACTGAAGATGCAATGTGATCACCTGCCTAACTCCTGATACCACAGCTAGAGCTAGTCCTGACACCATGACTTCCCCACCATAATAATGTAGTATACTCTCAAACTCTACACCAAAATGAACTCTATCTACTTTCAGTTGCTTTTGAAAGGCATTTAGAAACATCAACAAGAAGAGTAATCTACAAGTTGTGTCCTTATAGAGAGAAAAGAATCTTGACAAGGGCAGAGACACCATAGAGAGAAAATGATGTGGAAACACATAGAGAAAGTCATACAGAAGTTTAGGAAGACCCAAGAAGCCAACAGAGAGGGATGAACAGAAGATTGCCTCACAGCACTCAGAACAAATCCACGTGGACAACATCTTGATTTTGGACATCTAGTCTCCAGAATTGTAAAGCAATAAATCTATTGCTTTAAACCCACACAGTTTGTGGTCCCTTGTTATGACAGCCTCGGGAAACTAATAGAGTATTCCTCCAGCAAGCCTCAGACATAACTGGGCACAGAATTGGATTCTTGCAGTCACACAGGAGGGATCCTCTGATTATTGTAATTTAGATATTAAAGGGAAGGGAGGGAAACTTAGGAGCACTCAGGTAGCAGCTCCCTCTCTTCCTGTTGCTTTCAGAGTGTGTCGTCCAGTTTCCTCATTGTGTCACAAGAGTCAGTTCTGAGCCCTGCTGGAATTAAAGCCCTTCAGAATACTCCAGTGTAATTTGATATGGTATAGTGAATGGTAATAATATAAATACTAAATATAGTGTGAACTCCTGCTGGGTTAATTTCACAATATCCTTAGCACCTCACTGGTTATTGACAGTTAACAATCAATGATTATCCTATGAACTACACCTACATACACATTTCTATGTAGGAGTCTCCCCCAAACACCTGCTCTCTTTTATTCCAAGAATGACCAAGGTTACCTGTCCTCAGAGTTTGGGGTAAATAAAATTATCCATTAACAACCCAGAAGAGTGTTGCTAAGAATTGGATGGCCTTTTCCAGTGCGTTGAGTGGCCCAAGGATAATATTGATTATATATTTTGAAGCTTGCTATTTGCCTTGACAATATATGATGAGTCTTTCTCTGAGTCAATGAATATTCTTCTACTATATAATTTTTAATATCTATAGATTTCTTTATTCAGGAACCACAATGCATAGTTAATGAATCATCATTTTGTGAACTATGTGATGGAAAAAAGTTGAGATAGTCATTGAGTACAGAGTTATGAAAGCCAAGGTACTGGCTATATCATCACATGTTTTTCTCTTCCTTAATCTCAATGGTGTTTTGTTTTGTTTTGTTGTCAGTGAGAGAATGTGCTTCTTGAATGTCATTCTCTAGAACATTTAGTAGGGAAAGTCTATCATCTCCCAAATGATGTACCATTAAAATATTTTTATTTATAATACTAGACACTACTTTGGACCTTGTGTAATAGAAATGAACAAGACAGATAGGCCTCTGCTTTCTTACAGTTTAAAGTGTAAGGAGAACACTATACTAATTACTTTCTTGTCACTATGATAGAATGCATGACGTAAAGAACTCAAGTGGAGAAAGGTTTGTTTTGTTCACTGTTTCAGAGGTTCACTGTTTCAGAGGTTTCACAGGAAAAGAGTCATCACAAAAATAGTGTTCTCATTTCTTCTTCATTCAAGCCATAGTCCAAGAAATGGTGCCACCCACCTTTAGGACAGTTTTCCCCTCTCATTTAACTTCCTCTGGAAATAGCTTCAAAGACACATGCACTGATGCACTTCACCAAGCTGCAGAGTGCTTCTAAAGACAGTCAAGTTGACAAGGGAAGCTTAACCATCATGTACGCACAGACAAGTGCTAGCAGTGAGGAAAGCAAAGCAGGTGATTTGAAAGAAACAGGTAGAGAATAAGTTGCTTTTGACAGAAAAAGAGAAAGTAGCGTGTTCATTGAGACTTGACGAAAAGAGCTTAGATCTTGAATATTCTATGAAGAGGACACAGGCAGAAGCATGAGTTACTGAAAGCTTCAATGTGTTCAGGAAATGAGTTGGCCAAAGTGTCCACATGGTGTGTCACAGTAAGTGACATCAGAGAAGAATTCAAGAGGCAGGCAGGTATTGGATGTAGTAGACACTCTTAAGACATGATTAAAACAGCCATAGTAAATGTTGAATACAGTGGGCTATACTTGGGAAGGTTTTAATCTGGGGGTGTTAAACCCCAGCTCTGTTTAAGAAGACTGCTGAAGACAAAGGCTATAAAAAGCACAAGAGAAACAAGGGAGAGCGATAGCAGACTACTCCGGTCTGGTGGGGAGAATTGCTGGCAGCTTACACTGGGCTGGTGGCTGTCGGAAGAAAAATGACTGAATTCAAAATATATTTGGATAACAGGCAGGAATGCTGATTAAGCTAAATTGGATGGGTGAATTAACGGAAGCAGTAAAGTATGACAACATTTTATTACGAAAAATCACAAACTCATGTGGAAAGAATTGAGGGTTTAATGTCTATGCCCCGTGGAGACTATATAATTAACATTCGGTGTACTTTTTTTCATTGGCTTTATCCATCCCACTATCAATCAATCAACTGATGTTATTTTTCAGTGCTCATAAGGTGAAAGTTGAAGACATCAGCACATTTCATCCACATCCCTCTAGTGTAGTGTACATATTGTTAACTAGGACCAGTATTTGGTGACACTTGGTAAAAGGCAAAACTCTACTGCATGCAATATAATGAAATTTGGGACGTGCCTGTACCTCCATAAACCCAATTCAGGGTCTTTCATTTTTACTCTGTTCTTACTCTAAATGTTTGTTGTTGTTGTTGTTGTTGTTGTTGTTGTTGTTGTTGTTGTTGTGAGAATTGTCCATGGGCATTGTAAATATACAGCAGTGTCCGTAGCCTCTACCCACTAGATGTCAGTAGTACCACACACCCTTTCCTCAAATTTTAAGAACACAAAAATTATCAACATCGCCAAAAAATAATATGGGAGGAATTGTCCCCACTTGATAGTCACTGTTTTAGATAGTATGGAGATACAACCTTGTCTGTCTTCCAGAAATTCTCTTCATATTCCTCACCAGATAAATAAGCAAGCAAACATAACTCTCCCTAAAAGTAACTTATTAGCTTCAAAGATTAGCCTTACCTGTTGTAGAACTTCATCTAAGTGTAATACTGTATGCACTCCTTTGTAGAAGGTTCCACTTGTGATTCACCCATACTGTGTATAGGAGAGCTTTGTTCCTACACCATTGTTTCTTTAGTCATTCAATTATAGAAGGGTAGTTAGTGATCTCTGGCTTTATATATTATAGATAAATTTGATATAAATACTCTTATATAGTTTGGGTATCTAGCATACCCCACTGTGCTTTTAATTTGTACTTCCCTGATAATGCTAATGGTGAGTTTTTTCTCACATGTTTATTAATTATAAATTATAATTTATATAATTATAAATTATAAAACTTAGACTTCTCAGTTTTAACCAAGCAGTAGTTTTTTTTCAGTACTATGATATATGTATGTACATGTCTATGGATCATATGTCATATATGTATATGATAGATACATATATACATATATAGTGAAGTGTCTATTAACTTACTGTAACTCTATCAGTCCCTGCAACTAGTTTATTTTCTAGTTGTTGGAAAAATTCTCTAATAAGCAAGTTCCAAGAATGAAGGGGCTGCTTTGGCTCATAGTTTGAGGGCATACAGTCCATCATGGAAGGTAAAGAATGGATTAATATTGATGCTGATTTACTTTATCTTTTTAATTCAGCCTGGCTTCCTAGCCTATAGGATGGTGCCACTCAAATTCAGGGAGTATATCCCCTCCTCAGGTAAACTTGTCTGAAAACACCCTTGCAGAAAAACACAAAGGCATATCTCCTAGGAGATTCCAAATCCAGGCAAGTTGAATAGCCATCCCAATTTCTATCTTAAAAATAGAGATATGAAACATTTCAAATTACAACATGACCATATGGCATAAATGACTTTGAAACATTTCAGATTTTTTAATGTATTATTTTTTATAATGTATTTATCTTGGCTGAGGGTGTGCATGTGCCATGACACATGTATGAAACTCAAAAGACATCATGGAATTGGTTTTCTCCTTCTACCACGTAGGTCCTGAGGATAAAACTCAGATCATGAAACTCGGCAGCAAGTACCTTTACCATCTTGGGTAAGAGGGCTTGAGATCTTGCCAGCCCAGATTTTGCATTTTTTCAATTAGGGAACACATGACTTAGAGTTTCGTTCAATGAGTAGAAGTATTTAATTTTCGTGATGTTAAGATTTCCCAACATTTATTGCATTGTTACTATTTCCTCTGTCCTAAAATCTTGCATTTTATTCTCAGAGTCTCAGAGAATTCTCCTTGGACTTCTTCTTGAGGCATTTTAGCAGCGATACATCAATCTGAGGTTCATGTTCATAACATTTTTAAATTATTTGAACTATAATTTCTGAGGTTTTTTTCTTTCTTTAAAGTCTCCTAATAAAACCAGTCACTAATTTGTCATTCTTACATCCTTAAAATGTATGGCAAATCTGTTTTATTGACTGTGTTTCATAATTGTTTGGCTTATTTGTCTCATGTTAGTGCCATAGAAATGGAAAGCCAGTGAGCTTGATTATGCTACAAAACATGCCATATGGAGAGAGAGAATTCTAACTCTGTGAAAGTAAGTTAGCAGGAGAAAATCAGGCCAACATGAGAAAGTCTCGGGAGTGAGTGGATACAGAGGAGGGATTTCCTACAGTACAGAAATAAGCCCTGGGTGTCTTTTCAGTTCTGTTACATCCTCCACAGCAAGTGAGGAGAGTCTGCTAAGGGCACATGAAGGTTAATGACAGCCATCCAATCATATCACAGCAGATGAAGAACATTTGATCAACTATAATAACTAGTCACTAAAATAACTAGACCACATCAAATTATCTTGTTTGTTAAGATAAATGTATTGGATTAGTCATTTTACTAAATCTATGGATTGATATTTAACTAATTAAACTCATTTCTTCTATAAGAAGTGATTAATCCTTTTGATGTTGCAGTGTCAAGTAAACAGGATGAGTTGATTTGGAGAGGAACAGAAATTAAATAGAGTTTTCAGCAAAGAATATGTACATTTAAATCTATTTAGAATTCAAGCCATCACCACGGCTGTGTTTAATTTCCAAAATTCCCTGTACACTAGGCAGCAAACAAAGAAATGTAGAGAAATGAACTGCCCTCACTAGCTTCTCAGCCAACTGAAGATACAGAACACAGCATATTTGGAGAGTGACTGGAAATGTTTTAGTGACGCAGAAGCAATGGGACACTACTAACTGAAGGTAGTCAGGGAAAGCTCACGCACAATGTGAATTTTAACACATCAGACAAACAGACAAGTAGAACAGAGTTGCAAGTGATAAAGTCCAATGTGTACTATGCAGAACATACATTGGAATTTTTTTATGAAACCCAGGTCATCAAATAAAGAGGGACATTTCAATGGGTGGGTATATAGGTGCCTTCTGAATTTCTATTCCCATTGTCGTCTCTTATTGATGTCTCTAGAGAATGTACATCCAGTAGATGGTGAGAGAAGAAAATATTGCTCTGATTGTTTGGAGGGGATGGAAGCACAGTGCAGCAAAGGCAGATTGGAGCGGACACAAATAGAGACATCACAAAAGGGTATACCAGCACAGTGCATGTTTGGGCAGGCAAGAAAGGGCAACATATTCTTCCCAAGTACTCCAAATTTCATTCCATGACAGAGCCCCTTCTTTCACCATCTAGCTCTCAGAAAGAGAAGTGAAAGGAAGGCTCTACAGTTTTCCAGCACTAGAAGGAAGTCACTAAGCATAACACAGCAGAAGCAAATAGTGAGATAGAAAAAACAATACCAACTTTACACTTACAGTAGCCAAGGTCAGCAGGAAGATCATCAAATATGAGTCAAGTTATCAGAGGCATCAAAAAGGAAAATAATACAGAAAAGTTCAGGAATGAAACAGTTTTTAAGTAGATTGGAGGCAATTAAAGTCAAATTGAAAAGGGATTAAGAAATAAGTGAATTAAGAAAAAAAATGGAATTTCATCTTCCAGGTATGATGGAGCAATTAATACCTGACTGGTGCTACCACTATTAACCAGTGATATGCTGGGAAATGTTTAATTTTCAGATCCACAATGCAGAAAGAAAAAGATCAGTGGTTTATAGAATTTGTGTGTTTTCATGGTATATGCACCCTCTAGACTCTCCCTAAAGAAACACCTACCTATCAGTTTGGTTGATTTCAAGAAACCAGTGATTTGGTACCTGTCTGAATTTGCATATAATGATAAAATTATTTCTTGAGAATTCCATTCAATGTATGTTGATCATAATCACCCTTCTCCTCCTTCTCTTCTTCCTTCTCCTCTTCCTATGTCCTCCCAGACCTTATCACACTTTCCTACCCCCCATCCTTTGTGGTTTCATTTTTGTAAGTCCATCAAGTCTAACTTGTATTACCCGTAGACATGTGTGTAGGAGGCCATCCACTGGAGTGTGGTGAACCTACTGGGGGCCATACCCTTAAAAAAAAAAAAACTAGCTTTCCTTCTCCCAGCAGTATCAACTGTCAACAGTTTCTCACCTAGGGGTAGGACCTCATGCATACTTCCCCTCTCCATGCTCCGATGTTATCTAACTTGAGCTTGTGCCAATATCGTGTATGTAGTAACAACTTCTGTGACACTGTCCTGCTGTGTCCTGAAAACACTGTTTCCCTGTAGTCACCCCACTATCTCAGACTCTCACAATATTTTTGTCTCCTCTTCTGCAGTGAGCCCTGAGATTTGAGAGGAGGGACTATGATAAAGACATTCCATTTAGGGCTAAGAATTCTTCAGTCTCTCATTTTCTGCACCTTGACAATTGTGGGTTTCTGTGTTAACCACCATCTACTGCACAAAGAAGCTTCTCTGATTAGGGTTGAGAGACGAACTAATTTATGGGTATAGCAATAAGTCTTTAGAGTCAGCTGAAACCAGAATAACAGTAGTAGGTTCTACCCTGAGGCATATGAGCTTTCTAGCCATGTGTCCTTGTCCCCAGTAATGGTGTCAGGCGAGGATTCTATCTTGCACAGTGAGCCTTAGATCCAATCAGAAAACAGTTAATCAGTCCCATAATATTCATGCTACTATGGCATCAGTGGGAATATCTTGCCAGGCCAATCATTATTGAAGCTCACAGTATTCACAGCTAGGAAAGACTGATGATTTCTTTTCTCCTCCATCAGCATGCATGGATGCTGGTGTGGATGTATGGAAAAATAAAAACTGATTCACTGTTGGTGGAAGTATAAACTGGTGTAGCCACTATGGAAATTAGTGTATGGGTTTCTAGAAAAGCTAGAAATAGAATAAACATGATCCACTGGTATATATAACCAAATCATTCTCTGTCCTACTACAAAGATTACTGATCATCAATTTTCATTTTTGCTTTAGTATTCACAATAGCCAAGAAATGGAGATAGTCTATTTGACTGCCAATTAATGAACAGATAATGAAAATGTGGTACATTTATACATTAGAATATTATCAGCTAAGAAAAAAAAGAAATTTGTAGGTAAATGGATAGAACTAGAAATTATCATTCTAAATGAGGCATCCCAGAACCATAAGATAAATATCCCATGTTCTCTAGATATGTGGATGCTAAAGTTGAAACTTTAGATACATGGGTTCAAAGGGGAATACCCATAGAGGTTAGGAAACTAACAAGGGGCCAGGTTGTGGTGGTAGCTTTCAAGAAAAGGGAGGTAGAACACAAGGGGTATAAAGTAGGAAAGAAGAATAATGGATCAAGGGTTAACTGTGGTCTGGGATGACAGATCAGGATAGAGGAGGGTGTCTGGGAAGGGATAACTAACATTGAAAGTCTTTGAAAAGTCATATGAAAACCTACTACCGTAGAAACTTCATAAAATGCAGAAAGAGGCAGGGAGAAAAGAAGGGAGGAGGGAGGGAAGGAGGAGGGAGGGAGGGACGGAATGGAGAGAGGGAGGGGGAGAGAGAGGAGAGAGGAGATGAGAGAGGGGAGAGGTGGGGAGAGAGAGAGAGAGAGAGAGAGAGAGAGAGAGAGAGAGAGAGAGAGAGAGAGATTAAACCGAGTTTCCCTATAACCCAATAACAGGGGGATAATGCCCCTGCTAGACATCATAAGCTAAGAAGCCAAAAGCCTAGGTGAGCAATGAGTTTTCTCTTTTGTACTTCTTGGTCAGTAGGATCTCATAGACCTCCACAAATATTACAGGCCATTGTCATTGCTCTTGGGTTTTCTCTAGAACTTGCTGGTAACACTAATTGCTGAAGACACCACATACTTGAGTCATAGAACATGACATAACCCAGTCACTACCAACCTGAAAGCTTTGTCCCAAATGAAGATCTTTCATAAATCAAAAGATTTGACTCTTGTGAACAGTGACTCTAGAACACCATCATTAAGGTCATCTACAGCAACACCCAACTTGTTTTCCTATAGGCTGCATTAGATAACTCTAGATTGCAACAGTACATTGCTACAGAACTATAAAAAATATTAAAAGAAACTAGGTCCAGAATTCTATGTCCAGGCACCACACGTTTCTTTGTATGGGAAAGAAGAAATGGGCCTGGGAAGAGATCTCATTCAGTATAGTGCAATATGGCTGGGGGTCTTTTTCGTATAGGTACTTTAAGACGTGCTAAAGAGCCAAGCAGTGGTAACACATGCCTTTAATCCCAGTACTCGGGAGGCAGAGCCAGGCAGATCTCTTTGAGTTCAAGGCCAGCCTGGTCTACAGAGCAAGATCCAGGGACAAGCACCAAAACTACACAGAGAAACCCTGTCTCAAAAACAAAACAAAACAAAACAAAAAGAAGTGTTAAAGATGACTCTTCCATTTGATGGGAAGTGATACTAGACTCAAACTCATAATACAGAAAACAATGAAATAGGAATAGGAAGTGTGAGAAATCTGTTCCAATTTTTTGAAGACCATTTACTGAGTGAATCAAAATCAGAATTTTGAAAGATTAGTTTCTAACATATATATATATAAAAGTTAAACATAGGGAAAGGGTAAGTATCTAGCCATTTCCATTTAGTATTATCTAGAGTCTAAAGAAGCAAAATCCAATTAAAAAATCAAGACAGAAGTGATTCCAAATAAGAAGTTAACCTGCTTTTATTTTAGGCAACATAATTTTATACATGGAAAATGAGTAAAATATGGAATAGCTTACACCTAATAAAATTTATACAGTCACTTGATAAAAGGTCAATATCCAAAAATTAATTGCACATCTATGTTCTAGGAAAAGCAGTTGTAAATTGAAACTTTTAAAAACTTTAATAGCATCATAAAGTATGAAATCCTGAGGAAAAATTAGCAAAAAATAAGACATTGATTCTGAACACCACAAAATATTTTTCAGAAAGTATTAATAAAATTTAAAAGAATATAAAAAGACATCACATTCATAAACGACAGAACTCAAGATGTCTACTCTTTTCTATTTGATTTATATATTTAAATTCAATTTCAATCAACTTCCTATTCTGTATTTTGATAAAGTGGGCAAACTGATTAGAAATTTTATTATTCATGGGAATATAAAGGACATAGAATAGACAAAACAATATTGTAAAAGAATAAAATTGCAGGAGATACACCATGTAACTCACTCACTATAGGATTTCTATAATCAACATACAGTAGTAGCAGCATAAACACAGACTTGTACAAAGTGTAGCACAATAGAGAATTCACAAATACACCAACCATGTACATAACCATGCCTTCGAATGACTTCAACATAGGTTCCAAAAGAAAACCAGACTTTTCATCAAATGATGCTGGAATAAATGGAAACAAATAGAACAAACCTGAAAAAAAACCAAATTCAACCCCTACCTTTGAATAAACATAAAATCAGTTTGAAGCAGATTATATATATGAGTATAAAATCAAGAACTAAGAAATGTATAGATGTGTGTAAAATTCTCTCTCT